>DWAN01003424.1:0-13462 GCA_018230445.1 Heliconius hewitsoni
TTTTTAAAGTGTTATTCCACACTTAGGAAAGAAAAATACTTATTTAGAAAACTTACAAAATTTGGACGTAGCGGGACTCAAACCCGCGAGTCCTGGAAACCGACCAGGCGCTCTGGCCACTAAGCCATACGTTCTCATAAAGCTACATCGAAATTTTAATAAATAAGAAGTAACAAGCGTATAAAAAATATTTAAATCCAAGTCCATTATACCAAAAATCTTACAAATATACAAAAACTTTCAGAGGTCGTTTCATATTAAAAATTAAGAATTTTCACGGGAAAATTGCAAACTGACTGAAGTATAATGAATAATCAAAACTTGAGGCCAGTTGTGGCGCAAGGGCACAAGGTGTTACTGTAAAATCGACTGGTTGTACGTTCGATCCCCACTCGAAGTGAAATATTTATTTATATTTCTTCGCTCTGGTGTGGAAGCAAAGCGCGGCGTCGAATTCCGCCCCTTAACACGCAATGCCTCCAGAACTTGGCGGAAAATGGGGAGCGGAGTGTTTTAACACTAGGCTTCCTCTTCCTGCTTTGTGCGGGATACAGCGTGAAGCTGATTTAATTTAGTTTAATTAATAACGGTTACCAATGTTATAAAGTTTTTATAAATGATCTTATGAGATCTGACCGTTTTTTTATTTTAACGTGTTTATAAATTTTTGAGTATAAAAAGAGATCAAGTGACAAGTCACTCCTTATCCTATTTTTGACCTATTGTGAGAAAAGGTGTGAAAAGCTCGAGATTTTGATTCAAGAAATTATAAAGCCATAAGATTGATTAGATATTAAACTGTTTTACTCCATGAAGCAAACTACTTATATAATTAAAACATATATTGCTATAAAACTGTGCAAAATAAATATTTTGAATAAAAATAATGCGTTAATGTTATATATATTATGTTCTGTTATATCGCTATCTTCTTTGCACTCGTACCAATGTTGATTTCAAAGTGGGGAACGGAATGTCTTAACACTAAAAGGAGTAATTTAAAGGAGTATATTACATTTTTTGTACTTTTGCATCGAGGCATCATGAGAATGCATAAATGAGAAAAGATAAAAGGTATCCATCGATTATTTAAAAAAATGATAGAAGAATATTTACCTGTATGGTATTTGAACTTAGAACTATCATTTTAAATGTGATAGGTACGTCTCAACTGCGCCACGACGGTCTTAGTTAGTGAAATTAAAAAGCGTACAGTAATTACGACGGCGTTTGTGCATAGAAGCTTAATTCCAGCGACAATTATATAGAAGACAAGACTTGAGTGTTGCTAATTTACATATTTAAGTTACAAGCTTCAAAACTTTTGCTATAGTATTATTTTTATATAAATAAACGATCTAAATTATGATTATGTTATAAATTTTAAAGTAACATAACAATTAAAAAGAAATTAAAACAGTTTATTGCACACTAATAGTAAAATAACCGTTTCTCAACACGCACTACCTCTATAATTCAACAGAAAGTGGTTAACACTAGATTCCAAGGTTCCCTCTGCCTACGCTGCTATGTGCGGGATACAAAGTGGAACTAATAAAGGCGTTATTGTATTGAACAGATTATCTCGTATAAAATGCATGCGTAGGCATTACAATCTTTTTTATAATTTTTGGTTAATATTCAAGAAATAAGGTTTTAAGTTAATATATGCACCTTTCATTTATTTATACATACCTTGTAACTTTAACCAATATTTATAATTGAGGCCAGTCGTGGCGCAGCGGCACAAAAGTGACTGTAAAACCGACTGGTTGTGGGTTCGATCCCCACTCGAGGAAATGAAATATTTACTTAAATTTATATTTCCGTTTCTTCGTACTGGTGTCTAGGCAAAGCACGGCGTTGAGTTCCGCCACTTAACAAGCAAGGTCTCCACAATGAGGCGGAAAGTGGGGAACGGTGTGCCTTAACACTAGGTTCCCTCTGCCTCTACAGCGTGAAGCTGAAATGTATATATGTTTTAATTCTTGAAAAAAAAATCATAAAATTCTAAGATTTTTAAACTTTTATTCACGTTTCTACAAATCAGATAGAAAATAGGAAGGCATGTATAGAGCAATGTAACACAAGAGTACTAATTAGGTCTAGCAAGTTTAACAAGATAGAACCGAAATACTAATTAAGTGATGCAAGTTCAGTCGAGCTGCTAAGTTCTGCTAAGTTGTATTGTCTTAGTTTGCTTGTTAACTTACACTTAGCTATGGAGATTCTGTACTGACTGAAACATGTAAAAACTTTTTACACCAGTTCTTATATACACATTTTCAATTTGAAAAATTTATCCTTTTTTTTCAGCTTCACGTTGTATCCCGCATATAGCAGGGTAGGCAAGGGCTTAGTGTTAAGACACTGCTCCCCGCTTTCCGCTGACTTCTGGTGGCGTTGCGTATTGAGTGGCGAAACTCAACGCCGCGCTTTTTAAGTTGATTCTCGGGAAGAAAAGAAAATATAAACATACGCCAGGACGTGTTTTCGCCAGGACTAGCGAAAGAAGAGCAATAGAAAATATGCAGTAAAACGTAGATTGCCCTGAATGTTCATACTAATATTATCTGCTAAGTAGTAAGATTGAGGTGTAATGGCACGTAATATTAAAGAAACTCTTTGTCTCTAGAAAAGTGACAGTGGAGTATCTATTAAAATATATTAAAAATAACAAAAACGTATTTTAATTATCATTAATTGTTAATTTCTAAATATTATCGTAACAAGAATGGCCAAAATTTATGTGTCTCACTTTAATTTTCAAATATAATGGGAATTTATATTATTTCCGATACAAGATTTGATTTGATATTCAGTCATTTACAAAAAAGTAGCGAGATCTGAATTTAAAATTGAAAATTCATCGACAATATCTTGAAAATTTATATTTATTTATTTTTTAAATCTAAGGTGTTCTTTGCATAAAAACCCAAGTAGGTACTCATCATACTAGATGTCAACGTCAAAAAATACAAAACGGCACAATACCGAACAGATGCACCACAATGCTTCGTTAAGTAACGAGCGCTTTTCAAACATTAAATATTATTATCACGTATAATGTACATAATATAATAAAGTATACCTAACATTTGTTACTTTTGATGTTGGCGTTTTTTAAATTGTAACTAGAATACGTTTTATGTTTGAATTTTATTCAATAACCTGTTGAAATCTTAAGATTTCTTATGTGTATGTAGATATTTTTGCAGACCAAATATTTGGAGAAGAGTTGAATTCGTCAGAAATTTTGGCTTTATTTAATTTAAAATTTATGATATTTATTAATATAATACTTAAGCTAGATAATAGAGTATTTGTATTGTAATTTACTGCAATTATATTTGAATCATTTAATTATTTAGGTTAGAAACTTATTTTTGTGTTTTATATAAAATGATGAAATTTAAAATTACATATTGACATTTCAGTAATAATAAAACTTCAATTTATCTCTAAACATCTAGATCTCTAAACACAAAACGTTCTTTTTGCCTACTCCTAATGATACGATTTGTGCATACAAAAAATAAATGAAATTTCAGTGTAACAAAAATAAACATTTTCCACTCGTTTTGTCTATATACGTCAGTCCGCCTGTTCGTAGGTACAGGAACAGGTCCAACAAATGGCGTGGCCATTTTTATACAAAGAAGAGTAATGTAACTCTCTAATAGTATGATAAAAAGCTGTAAAGAGTGGGCCACTCGAGCCATTACTGTGCTGCTTATTAAAAATGTGGCCTGAATATCAAATTGCTATCTCCATTGTGCGCCACCCTTAGCACTACCAGGGCCCCTCAGATTTTGAGCAGGTTTTTATAGAATACATTTGGACAGAGCTTTCAATTTTAGAAATAAATGTATACGGGTGTAGCGCAAATATTAATATAGGAAATATAAAGAAAATTTTAGACAAATTCCTATAAACAAGAAGCAATTTATGTTTGTTTTTATTTTACCTTTTATTTACATATATTCATATTTAATAATAATATAATTTCATGAACAACTAACCGGAAAAGCGAAAATAATATATAAAATTAATATCTACTAATATTATAAAGTGAATCAGAAATACTCAAAATTAAGTGAACTAAATAGTGCGCACAGAAAACACAACTACTCTGTACTATAAATATTGAGAGAAGAGCAAAATTGTTATCCATGGGCAGTGCGAGCATTGTTTGTTTTTTTTATAATAAATTCAGTTGTCACATCTCAGATGATAAATGGTCTCTATGACACAGTAGTCATATGGCGACTCAACTCACTTGTCGCACAAGGTTCGTTATTTTGTAGTTTTAGGGGGAGTTTGAAATATTATTATCATTTTTATAAGCGTTTAGATTGCTTATTGTGATTTGAGAGTGGTATATGTAAATAAAACGTTCTTGTTTTATTTTTGATATAATTTTTAATGTAATAAATGATTAATATTTTAAGCTTCACTTATGTTTTAAACAAAAAATATTTTTTGAAAACGACTTTCGGTTGTTTTTATTCTCTTGACCAACAAAGGAGAAATGTAATATAACAAACATAACAAAAACTTATTTCACTACAAAATAGAATTAATATTATGGAAAAGTAATCGAAATACATAGAAAACTCACAAGAAGCTTATTGTAAAATTTAAGTTCTATATTTTAGTCTCTAAATTTAGACAGAATTAGTTCTAAAAAAAAAGAAATGGGAAATGAGATGTAGAAATTAAAATAAAAAGATGTCTGATCCAATTTTTGGTATAAATAAATAACAAGCTTGCAAATCCATTTGCCGGGGTTCTCGTATTTTTTTCAGCTCCATTACAACGAAGCGCGGCCAATTTGAAAATATTGAATAAATAATATAATGCCGCCCGAAATATGAAGACAGATCATATATCCAACAGAACTGCTAGCGACTAGTTATTTAAATTTGTACTTAAATAGTACTATTTCAGTTTATTTATTTGTAAATAAAATTAAAAAAATAATGTAATATAAGAGTGATTAAAATATTATTTTTATAATTTCGTTTTTGTTTAGGTTTCTGCATAAAAATATAGATTTGATTTGTTTGATATTATTTTAAATATTTTATTTTATTTCTATGAAGAAAAATATCATAGTACCATAAAATTTATTAGATTTATGCAGTACATTACATAAATTGTTTTTTTTTTTTTTCTATTTTCAAATCTCATTTCACATACTCTTTGCCCTACACGAAAACAGCAACGGCTAAACGCATTATGACGAGTTACCTCGAGTTTATCATACAACCGCCAAAATTACGCGGCGTGTGCTCCCGAAAATATAACGCCATTAAACTGATGTGGAGTAAGCAAGGAATACTTGACGTTCTTACTTTTTTACAAAAAATGGCGGGATATTTTCAACCACTGGATTTATATTTTTCTGCATGTTTTATTTTTACTCATATTGCTTTTAAGTCGTTTTATATAATTATGTTTTGATTATAGGTATATTTAGAAGAATGGAAATCAAGTTAGGAATATGTATAAAATAATATAAGATATTGTTGTAACTAAATTAATTATTTAAAAATTATTAATCTAATATTAAAACAAGCCAAGTTATGTAATCAATTGTTATAATTATCTATTTATATTATAGAAAAATAAGATAATATTGTATTTTTTTGGCATAATAATGTGAAGCATTTATCAGTAGTAGTAGTAGTACTAACAATATTTTATAAAACAAAAGTAATATTCAATCTGTGAATCTCTGCTGTCAATTGGCAAGATTGAATATTCCGTACAAAAATGTTAATTAAATAATTTTAGTAATTTCTTATTAGTGTTTATAAAAAAAAGTTAATAAGTGCGTAAGTAATTAAAAACAAAAGAAATTTTACGTACCTACTAAGTACCTTACTATTTTAATATATTATATTATAAAAGAGTGATATTAACTTATAATATTTCTTTATTTATTTCATTTTAAATTATATAATGTCAATTTATAAAATCGCTAAGTCATCGTTTCTATTATTTACACAATGCACATGCAAGTTCCCGTTAAAAATCAGTTTCCTAATTTTTTTTTAAACTTTTTCAATTGTTATTCTTTTGAGAAACAGTAGTTTTGAATGGCGGGCGGTTAGCCGGTTAGTTCACTCATGGCTTCGCGTCGCTTGCGTTTTATTTGTCTTGTAAAAGGCCTACTGAAGATGTGACATTCAATCTTTTATGTCAAAATGTTTGGCAAATTTGTGAACTCAGCGTGTGGTACTTTTTTTGTTAGATACAATGTTCATATTTTTTCTATTTAGTTAAAGCTAACCTTTGTGTATCTTAGATATATTTATTGAATTTAATCTTGTAATTATACTATTTGTTTTGGTTTTTTTTATTAGAGTTTAAAGATATGAAGTCATCATATTATAAGTACAGAAATAGCTCAATGATAAACATAATATTTTATTTTACCTACCCAAAAATAAATAAGATGATGCCAATACAGCAGCTGCATACATTTTGCGCAGCCACTCCAACCACTCATGTTTTTATTTTCATGAATCGGAAGTAACACCATTTCGTACCCAATAAACGATAAAAAATGACCACTGAAGTGGCCACTGAACATCAAAATTGACACTCGCTACACGCAAACCTAATCAATTCGTTGCTTCCGTTCACATCTGGTCGTTTTTGTCGCGACCGTTTTCAGGCCCTTCATAGAAAAGCAATCGGGTAGTCGTAAACGTTAAGGGCCTGGAAGTACCCCCTGGGGGCACCTAAAGGTACTACGGTTCTTCGCACTAGAAAAAGTACGCTGCTAGCCCTAATCCGGGACAGCCGTCGAGGGTGTTATAAGGACGGCAAAAAGCGTAATTTAAAGCTGACTTAAGGTTTCGAATTAAAATGAAGAGGATATTCGAGACCAATAAACATTTTCTTGCTGGTGAATTTTTACTAAGGCAAGTGTATATTATGTGGTATCATTTAATTTGAGAAGCTTCCGGCTCAAATTGTCATATACTTGTTTTCTTTTAGTTATTTATCTATTATGTTTCTAGCTTGTATCTTGAGAAATAGAATTTAATGCTTTTGTTATATCGTTTTCCAAATAATGTCTTCACACCTTATTTTATTTTATTATTATTATTATTTTTAGCTTTGCGCTCTATCTTGCATATACCAGGGTAATTTTTGAGGCCTGTTTCATCAGTTACGAATAAAGTTTCAGATAGTAATTTAGTAATTAATGCGATAGCATCATATCTACTATCTACTAATCTACTATCAAATATTGCTATTCGAGACCTTTGCAACTAAAAATTATAGCATGTCTGGCAGATAAGGCTTTCCTTGACATAGCCAGCCAGTGGTGAAACTGGCCCTAAATACTTTAATTTTACTTACCAGCCATTTCTCAGCAATACCACGCTGTATCAATAAGAATGAATTACTAACGAATTATGGTAATCAATTTGGTTGCTTTGCATTATCTCTTTCTTGCAGATAGGTAGGTTAGATTCTGACTATTTCTGTATCTATGTATATTTATATAATTCTGTAATACTAACTATAATCCAAACAAAAAAAAAAACTTCCAATTTGTATTTTACATATATTTTTATTATTTTATTTTCGTTGGAATGGGTATTGTTTCATTATAAAAAATAAAGCACTTACCTACCTATCGCTAAAATAGGTGTTCGCATTTTAATATTTTTAATCTTACTTTAACTTTCAAATCCAAAACGATATTTCCCCAAAGACGTTCTAGTTAGGTGTTGCAATAATATATGATAGCTAATTGTAATGCCTGAATCTAGACCCATTGTTCTATTTAAGGTCGCGTTCAGGAAATAAATATGTATGCAAATTGCTGTCAAGCTATGCATTAGAAATCGAATGCATTTAATACAATTATCTTTTATACGAGTGGTAAAATTAACACGAGGCCAGCCGTGACGCAGAGGCACAAGCGTGTGAATTTAGAAGCAACAGTTTAATGGTTCGATCACCATTCGAGGAAATAAAATATTTGATATTTTCATTTCTTCGCTGAGGTGTCGAGGCGAAGTGCGGCTTTGAGTTCGGTCACTCAATACCTTCAGAATTCGGCGGAAAGTGAGGAGGGAGCGAAGTGTCTTAACACTACGATCCTCCTGCTCACCCTGCCGGATATAGCGGAATATAGCGTAAAGATAAAAAAGATCTACGTTAAAAGTAAATTATATTTTTATAATTATATTTTTATAGATTATAATTATACTTTTATATATTTTTATAATTATATTTTTATAGATTATCGAATATAAAAAAAGTAAATGAAGGAGTATTTATTATTTGCTTTATTTTCTTTTTCTAAATATTTTTTTCTTTTGATATCAGAATTATTACATTATATTATTAATTAATTATTGATATATGGTCTTTCACTCTTGTTTGCCTCAGTTGTCTGTAGTTCTTTATCAAAGTAACATGAACAAATAACCTAAGTACCTAATTAAAACTATTCGAACGAGCGTTTTAATATTACGTCAGTTAAACAAAATTCAGCTAAATAAAAAGAATAAGAAAAGTCTAATTTCCTATTGCCTTTCCATGATTTTCTTGTAATATATCTAATTCAAGTTCCTTGGCCATAAAAATTGTATCTAAGAAAAATATAATATAAAGCTACATTAGCATGCCATTATCTGTTATAGTATTAGATTCAAGTTTCCTCAGACATCTTTATACACATAGGTACTAGCTGCTAGGTACTCATTATCGATCATAGTTGCAAACAATATTTCAAACTGTGGTCTCCAGGCGATGGGCGTGGCCGGTGGGCGGGGCTGGGCGGTCCGCAGGGACCTCCCAGCGAGCCTTCAACTTGTTGAAACTCGTTTCTTGTGAACGTGGGCTATGATGGTCATTTTATTAAAATATATTATGTTGTTTAGTGTAATTTGTATGTCAGGATTCATATTTTATGTAAATACTTTTTATTTCATAGGGACTTGTTTCTATGTAATTTTATATTTAATATTCTGTGCTATGCAAGCACAGTGTTATGTTTATTTTAAATTGGATTTATTTTTTATTTTATTTGTAGTATTTTTTTTATATTATACCAAAACTTAGTCAGTAAAATTTATAGCAAACGTAGATATTAAAAACGAACTAATTAAAATATATTAAATACACGAAATTGAGTATCCACCATATGAATTGAATATCCACCATATTGGCTTAATATTAATATTATTTTTTTTCTTTTAACCAATAATGAATGTTTAAAAATGAAACACAAAAAATTGCAGTAGAGACCAGTCGTAACGCAGAGCACAAGTGGTGGAACGGAATGTCTTCATATTAGGTTCCCTCTGCCTACCCTGCTGTCTGCGGGATACAACGTGAAGCTTATTTTTTGAATTGCGACATATATGACAAATAATGATAATTACTTACATCAAGTTTCTACGTGCCTCAGTCTATACTAGATGCCCTTCTCCAATGACACTGTATAACAGTTCTCGTGGGAGACCGATGTCAAATTGGCAATTGTACTCTGAATTCGCTATTGATAATCACGAATATTACCTTAAGAGTCCAGTACCCAGGTCGGAAATAGTATTATAAATGCGTTTACGTAGGTTAATATTATGAGAATATATCGATGTATGTAATTGAATATCTGCTAAGTTAATTTAAAATAAAAATATTATTAATTTATTATAAAATTTTGTTGAAAAAATGCTTCACCTGGCCTAGCCGAGACTTCAACTTAACTTAGCTTCACGCTGTATCCCTATCGGGGTAGTAGTAGTGAGAAAGGAGCGCCAAACTCTACGGCCCTTGCATACCTTTTTCGCCTCGTCCAATGTCATCAACCTCTTCATACATGCCCGGTTCGGGTTGTCCTCATGCTTTTTATTAGATACTGTGTTATCAAAGGTTAACAGAGGTTTCCCTCTTTATCGCTCAATTTTCCTTAAAATAATATAAATATTTTATTTTGATTTTAATAGTGATAATAAATTATAAATCGTTTGAAATATAAGAATTTTTACTAAGATATGTAAATGTAGAGTTTTACATAATATCTACAGTATATTTTGTAATTCAATATTAAATAGAATGTTAAACTTTTTCAGCTTTATCCCGCATGCTTCTCTATATTCCACGGTTAGTACCTACCTATGTTTCACGGCTCTACTTCTAATATAGTAGTTTGTATATTTATAGTATATTATAGTATATATAGTATACGATAGTATATTTATATATATTATTTATCTCATTATGTTTATAATATAAAATCACGATGTTGCTCGTTAATTGAAACCACCAAAATGTATAGGTAGAAGGTATGTACCTACTTATTACCTTCAAGTGATACGAGAAAAAAATAAGATTATGAGAATGAATTAATAAAATTGTTAGAATGAATTCATTAAACATGATCGTTCTTGGTTTGCGTCACAGAGTCAAAGTTCGCGTATGTAATAATTAATGTAGCGAAAACCTCATCTCGCGAGTAGTTAAAGTCAATTCCCACTGAAATTTCATCATCGTCAATCTAACTTGGGTTAAATAAGTAATTTTGCGCCGTGGGCCGTCCCAAAGCAGAGGCTGGCTGGTCCAGAGAGATGATGTACGTCTCATCTCCCTCCGTCCCTTACCCGCGTGCGCCACTAACGGTCTCTGAGGGAAACCGCGCTGCAGATCCGTCATTACAATACATTACTACACATTAACTCTACATATAAAATACGTTTCGTATTTAAAAATAAAAGAAGAGTATAACAGTAACTTAAAAGTTTTCAGCTATGATGAATAGTGTAAAACAAGAATAATGAAAGAATATCCAAGTGGCGCCACCTGTACTACATTCGTCGTCCCGCTCTGGAGGCGAGGGCGTGTCCCCAGGGCGCCTCCCAGCCCGCGGGGACGGACGGGGGACGCGGCTCGCACTCGGCGCGCTCCCGCGACGCTTGTTAGTGCTCCGCAAATCCACAGCGGGATCGCCCGCACTACCGGGACTGTATACGCTGAACCCTCACGATAATACAGAGTCACCTATCGGATATAGAGACGAAATTGAATACTTTGAAATTTTTCTATTCGTTTTTACTGCGTACTTTTAAAATTCAAAACTTAAACTTGTATCGAGTGATTTTATTTGAACTATATTTACCTAAATTTCGTGTGTTTGTTTTGTGTTATTTCCGTATATAAAATATTATGGTTCGGACATTGGTTTGAGTGCGCGTTCATTTAGTATAGCCGCGGGCGTTGTTTATTGCGCGTTGGTGTCGCCGTCGAGATTCGGTCGGACGAGCTGAACGCGGCGGCGGGCGGGTACACCGGCTCGCCGTGGCCGCCGCTGGAGCTAGACCCCGTGGGATGGGGCCGGAAGCTGTACCCGTCTGGGGCGCCGAGGTCGTCAGGTAACAGATAAATTTGTTAAAAATATAAAAAAAACTTATTTTAATATATCTTTTGGTCAATTGGTTGTCTTGAAAATTTTGTTCGATATTGACTAAACTTCTATTTTGCACAACAAAAATAAAATGAAAATGTATATTAGAAAAAAATATTAAACTCTTTTAGTTTAACTTTTCTCCCTCAGGTTTAATTTAATTGTTTCTCTACATTTTTTATGTCATATTTTAATACTTTAAAATCATTTATTTAAATATGTGTAATTATAATAAAAAATATATATATACAGTATCCTTGTTATTAATTATAAGTCATTTAGTGGAACTCAACTAATATTTTAAATTGTATATTATTTTATATGAAATATTATCAGGCAAAAAATATAAAAAGAAATTTTAAAAAATACCGAATTTATAATAATATTTACAGTCGACGGTTCTATCATAGTGCATGTATATATTTGGAAGAAAAATATTTTTCGAATTAATATCACTCATTAGACACTATACAATTTTAAGAAAATATATTTTCTATGAAAAAAAAACATGAAAAAAAAATGGAAAATGTATTTCAAGACGTTATACAACATCAAATCGGGCAATAATTATAATCTAGAAAATAAATTTAGAAGTTTTCAAGTTCTGTTAAGACAAAGTGTTGTAGTGAGTTAATGTCTCATCTAATCAGAGTAGAGTATGGAGTTAAATGCAGTTTAAAAATATGAAAATTTAAAAAAAGACAGTATTAAACTATTAAGTAGGTACATATGGTAAACATTGAAAAATGTACGGATTTTTTTTTAATTTGGAAAACGTATCTATATAACTAAATAAAAATTTGTAAAAAAATTAATTAAATTACATTCTTAGTAAAGATTTGAATATTTTAGCCGATACAATGTCCAAAATTTTTTTTATAAAATATATAGGTATATTAAATGACATAATTTTTCCAAAGGTGGTTTAATGTTCGGCCTGCACCATCAAGAGGCGGCGGGCGTGCACGCGCAGCCTCGGGGGCCCGTCACCTCTCTGAAGGAGGAACCGTTGACCCGAGCGTGGATGACTCCGACCGCTTTAGTTGATAATACAAAGTAAGCCTGCCATTTTAAAACTCAAATTTTTTGTAAAATTTTGTGTGTATACCTAGTGTTAATACACTCAACTCTCTGTTTTACTCAGTAATTGGTTAAATACGTTATTTTTTAATATTTGAAAAATCATTTTATTATTTTATTGTGCATTTAGAAATGTATAGAAATTTTGTATAAAAAGGGAACTGTGGTTAGTCAGATATGAAACAGTAAATTTTTGGACACTTTTAATATTTATCTTTTTAAGAACTTTCTTTAAGTTTGTGTTTTTTTTTAACAAAGAAATTTGTATCATTGTATAAAATATTTATACAATAATAAGTATATTTAAGAATGCAGGTAAATATTACTAAAAAATATTAATTAAGTTTTAATATAATATTTTCAAATTATTTATTATTAAAAAAACTTACAATAAAGTAGGTAAGTACCTACTCGCCGAGATAAATTCTGAAGTAAAAAACCCCAAATCTAATGATTTTAATTCATTAATTTTTAAATTTTATTTATAACAGATATATTAAAATCTCAAGCTTATAGCAATATTAGCAGCTTAAACATTAAGTTATAATGACAAAATTTGTACTGTGCTCTTGGTCCTATATTGATTTATTTACTATTGAAAAGACTTAGTGAACCCTTATTTACGGTTATAATAAGCCAGTTAGTGGAAAGAGCATCGCTCTAAACATATTTGGAGCAAACTGTGTATACCACAAACAGGCACAAATGTTCAGTTAAATAACCATAGGATTAACTCGCAGTGTGGGGGACCTGCGGTTATTTTCACAGTGCCCATACAATATTTATAATATTCTTGATTAAATTTCTATATAGTAAGTACTTGCCGAAAATACGTACTTTTTGTGTTATCTAAAATCAGCTTCACGCTGAATCCCGCAAACAGCAGGTAGGAACTTAGTGTTAAGACACTTCGTTCCCCACTTTCTGCCGAATTCTGGAGGCATT
>DWAN01003425.1:0-13462 GCA_018230445.1 Heliconius hewitsoni
TAAATGTATAAAATTAAAGTTTTTCAAAATTATAATTCAATATATACTGCAATATAAGTTATCAACATATAGCATATACGTAATCTGTACGTATACGTAATTACGTAATGTGCCGTCACGGCGCAGTGGTACAACATCAGATTGTTTTCATGGCTTGACTCAACATGAAATCAAGTAAAATAAATCATTGTTGAGTTGAGTTCGTATAACGTGTAATGTCTCGAATTCAGGCAAAATGTTCTCAAAACTTACTCAACTACTCAACTCAAAACTGACAAGTAAAATAAACGATGAGGCAGAAAAAAAGAGAATTATTACAATAAATAGCATACATCGGTAAACAGAAGGTAGATATAGCTTCTGTTTCCAAAACGGACCTAAAAATATCTTTATTTATATGTATAACAAAATCCACCCGAGCGAAATACGAAACTGTGTCAAATAAATTAAACGACCATGCACAAACTGCGTATAAGAAGGGTCCTAGGTAATTAATCACCGGCTGCCTTAGCCGTCGTTTTGAGAGACAATACGCTAAAATGCTTTTAATATTTATAGATATATTTACATATACACCTATACGTAATACAAGGTAAGAATAAATTATGAATGAATCCAATGACATTTTAGATTTCGATGTGATAATTTTATAAATGTTATAAGAAAAGCTAAACATTTCTTGTATGGAAGTAAAGGAGGAGGAAGAAAAGCAAATATAAAAAGGTAAATAAGTTTATGGGCAAATAATATTTCAACTTTTAATTGTAGCTTCGTTCCTGTGGTAAAATAGAGATAACTTGGATACGACACGTGACGCTTTCTAAGTGCTGAAGGTAATGTTGACCACAATCAGCTTGTATTGTGTGTGTGATATCAACAGGCTCAACGGTATTGAGGAAGACTAAAGTCTATATGTTGAGGCTAAAGATTTCCTCGGTAAATGGACTATAAAAAGAAAAAAATAATTCTAAAGAGTAGCTCCCGAGCTTAGTACGTTTAACCAAACAAATAACTTAGATTAGCTTTGTTACTTGTAAGTATAGAAGTGTAAATATACCTATACTGTTATCTGTTAACTGATCACGCAAAAGTTAATGACTTTTCGTGAAATTTCGTTTTAGATACTATCTATAAGGAAGTATTAAAGTGAATTTTTTAAGTCACTACGGTACGAAAAAACGGAACTACATTTTATGGTTAAAGCAGTCAAAGGTTGAAGCCACAACGCATTCTTCAAACAGAATTTAATATACTTATTTAGAAAACGTATAAAAATTTTAACATAGTGGGATATGGATATGAACCCGCTCCTCTTAGAGACCGTTCAAAATGCACGTGATCAAATCCCGCTACGTTCAATTTCTTATATGTTCTCTTAAAATATGTGTGGAATGACACTTTAAATACATTAATAATTTAAGGCACTGATTTAAAGAGGCAGTTGTAATTAGCAATTTTGGTAAGTTAAAAATTATGAATTGGCATATTCAATAACTAGTTCAGCTGTTAAAACTAAGCAATAAAGTATACAAAAATGAGTAATAAGCAATGAAATGGATAAGTGAATATATAATTGACCAGAAAAATAATTAAATGGGCGGTAAAAATTATTAAACGAGTGTTTACTTGTAGTAATAAATCGGTAAGAATTTGTCGGTAAGAAATCTCATTCTAAGCAGTTCTATAAACAATAAGGTAGTCAAAAAAAACCTTAAAACCCTAACCTAACCTTTAATTTTTAGACAATTTAAGTTCGGGTGTCACCGCTTGCTATGATCTGACGAACTATTTATCGAATCGCTCATTCCGTCATTTTTACCGCTCATTCAATTATTGGACTGCTCAAATTCTTTTAGAATTGACACTGTATGATAAAACAATTATTTTATCATAAGTCAATTCTAAAAATTAAATTAAATAAATGCTCAATATGTTTTTCAACTGATCATAATAACATTCCGAATATTTAAATAACAGCTCGAAAAATTACTTCCTATAATTTAATATATGCTAAAGCCTACAACATATTAATGTCCTAAAGCCTAAAGTCAATGGTACAGCAAATGAGATGAAGTACTCGGATTCTAAACAGCGGAACCAATTGCAAGCTCATCCGTGTTTGTCGTAGTGCTTCCTCTGTTTTTACTACCGGTGTTACTATTTGATACTGATTTATTTATTTAATAATAAAAGAAAATGCAAAAAAATAAGATAGTAAGAAAGAGGTTTTCTTGATCAGTTTCACGTTGTATCCCGCACACAGCAGGGTACGCGGAGGGAACCTAGTGTTAAGGGAATTCGTTCCCCACTTTTTTGATCGGGTCCTTTTTATCAATGAAACTTGAAGTTTATAATCATTTACCCAGTTGAGTCCAGCGTGCTGTATACAAAAAAAAAAGGAAAATTTTATAGAAATATTTAAAACTAATTGATAATTTATAATTTAATAAAAGAATTCATTGTATAAGAAGTGAGATACTAATAACCTATAAAAAACAATTAAATAGAAAAAAAAATCGATTTTTTTTTATTTTTTATTATTTTTTATTGCAGTTATTATAATTATTTTCTCATCAAATCTATAAATTAAAAAAATCTAATCAGCTTTCATGTAGGCAGAGGGAACATAAACATTCCGTTCCCCACTTTCCAACGATTTTTTTGAGGCATTGCGTGCGAGGCGGAACTCAATGCCGGACTTTTGCCTTTGTGCTAGAGCGAAGAAATGAAAATGATAAGAAATAATAATTCATATCCTCGAGTGGAGATTGAACCCACAAACGTCGCGTTTCAGTCACACCATTGTGCCATTGGCCACGATGGCCTCAATATTACTATTTAATATCTGTTAATTGTACATAAAAATAATATTAGTATCAAATGAGTAAAATATGAGTCGAGAACATGTAGTTATACTTTTCCCACCGGAACACTGCTGCTCTTTGAAACTAAAAACCGGAGATTGCCTCGTCTTCCATCTTGCGATGTCTAGGTCCCATCGACATCATTAGTAACAGAAATTAAAATTCTTTGAAGACAATGGGTTCCTAACTTCCTACTATGTTTTATAGCTTTTTAAGAGCTCTTTGAGGGGTGATTTAAGCACTCATTTCAAAAATAAGACTTGACGTTTTTTTCTACAAAATAGGGTAAGGATAGAATTTAGTGTCAACTCCTCTCTCTACTTTCCATCCAAATTTTAGATACTGCCTATCGGTGGCGGAACCCCGCGCTTTAACTATCAGGGCAAGGAAATGGAAACAAATCCAAGCATTCCCCGAATGGAATCGAACCCACAATCTTCATGTTTACTCATGTTCACTCTTGAATCCCTGCGGCACGAGGACCTCAAATTAAAAAAATACCCACCACATTACCGTCAGAGCCTATCAAAATGAATGAATAATAACATTACTTTAACGTTCCCAATGCAAACAAACCTCGAGATTTGTTTGAACAAGTGCTACGAACTAGATTTCATCTCATTCAACAAATTGTTATTAAAATTCTGCTGGCGTTGAAGTTTTTTAACCATCTAAAAGGATTGGTAGAGTTCGCACTAAAACGCTCTCGAAGGATGCATTACGAAATTTTTGATGAAATTAATAAAGTGAGAAATAATTTTAAGTGGTTTTCATTTCGTTTTTTTTTCCGCATATAGTACCCTACTATATACTATAGGTAGAAAGAGCCTAGTAACTCTATTAAGACACGCCACTCCCCATTTTCGGTTTTAAGTTAAATAAAAGTAAATAATACAATATTTTAAAATAAAACTTATATATTTTGTTTCATATATTTGACTTTTATGTCAAATAAACTTGATAACTGCTATGGTTATAGGTTAAAATCGTGTTTGTATTAAGCAAACAACGTCCAACCTCGGTCTAGACAAGCCAGCGTCGTGCTAAGGTTAAGCCTCTGAACTTACGATGACTGAATTATTGTTTATTTTTCCGGTTTTACGATCTATCCGACATAGCCAAGTAGGCAGAGAGATTCTTATGCCAAAATACCCCATTATTTAACACATAGCCCCGCTCCATTATTTAACGCACAGTAGGCAGAGGGAACATAGTGTTAAAATACTCCGATCTCGTTAAGACTCTTCCGTTCTCGTTTTGCCTCGACTTCAGAGCGAAAAAATGTAAAAATATAAAATATTTCATTTCCCTGAGTGGGAGTGGAACCCATAGCCTATCACGTTTACAGCCACACGCTTGGTTTCCGACTGGCTTCAAAAAACCACTTAAAATTTTGATAATTAACATTTTTCTAATAGGATTCGAAGTAAGTACCATTACGGTATTTACACTAATACCTACAAACTAAGCTTCCAAGAAAAAAATAATTAAAGTGAAAAAAAAAACCTTTAACTTGCAGTTTAACGAAGTTGACGGCGATTTAAGATCCTCTTGGAAATGAATGCAATGTTTGCAGCGGATCGAACGAATATTGCGGCGTTTCTAAATTTATTCAGCAAACTTATAGCGCTGCCAGCTTGATTTACAAATTGAAGATGTTAGCACTGAGATTATAATTTTCATTACTTATTATTGATTATAATCTGTTCGGTTGGACGCGTTATCTCAGGAACTATTTAGAATTGAAAAAAAAACATGTTTGTATTGGTTATGGAGTTTATCAACGAAGATACCCCTTTATTGTGAGGTCATGCGCAGGGGCACAAGTGTATGACTGTAAACGAGACGGCTGGAGTGTCGATTCCCACTTGGGGGAATGAAATATTTATTATTCTCATTTCCTCACTCTGGAAACGAGACAAAACGCGGTGTTAAGTTCCACTATTAAACGCGCAATGCCTCCAGAATTTGACAGAAATAGGGGAACGGAAGTTTCACAATGGGGACGGAGTTGCTGAACATTAGGTTCCATAAAATTTAATATTTCATTTTTCCAGTCGAAATGGAAACCAAAACCTATATATCATGTTTACAGTACGTATGTGCGACCACAACGGGCTTCTAAATACTGTTTACTTTATTTACCTAAATATATTTTTAAGAGTTATATAAATATACTTCAGGCAGCATTTACACCTTGAACCATTATACACAATAACAACAAAAAGAAACGTTTTACAAAAAATATTAAATATTTTGAACATGTTTAGTGTTATTCCATACTAAGGAAAGCAAAATACTTATTTAGAAAACATATACAAATTGAAACCTGGAAACCGACCAGGAGGAGGCTCGGGCTAGAGTCCCGCTACGTTCAAATTTTTATACGTTTTCTAAATGGGTAAAAAAATATTAAATAATTACATTAAATTAAAAAACACATATTAATTTATTTCGAAATGTTAGCTCTCCACGTACAAAGCTAACAAGCTATCATACTATAATTAAAACCGAATTGGGATGTAAATGGACTCGTATGTTAATTTATTTGAATAATAGACGCAGATTACAAGGTGTTCGTATTAAATTAGCAAGGCTAGATGCCGTTTTGATGGTAAATGTGTTGATAACGTGAATTAACCTATATCTTAAATAAAAGAAAATATGACAATTTTGTACTTGAAAAATATAAAAAATTTGGATCAACAATTGATATTATTATATGCTCGGTTTATCTCTCCTCTTTTAAAATCTTTATAAGGGATTTTATTATATGTATAAATATATTCTACTTATTTTACATTATGTTAAAGTGTTGTCTTCAGCCCACACAAATATTGACTGTAAACGCTATTTGTAGGTTCGACCATTTGAGGTGCAACACGATACGTAATGTCGAAAATTCTGGCAGAAAGCGGAGGTGGGAATGTCTTGACACTAGGTTCTTTCAGTCTACTATGTTAAGTGAGATAAAAAACGAACAAGTATTTATATATGGACTAAAATAAAGTAACATTTTAAATAGGATGTCAATGTAAGTATCTGGGAGTTAAAATATGAGAGAATATAAACTATTCCATAAAAAAAATAAAATAAAAATATTATATTATCTCAACGTGAACAAAATAATGGAAATGAACAAAATAATGGAAATTAACTGTTTATTTGCAATATTATTTATAAAAGAATAAACATTGTAAAGGCTGAGATATAATTGTGTAGTTATACGTTTTAGGGTTCCTAACAATGAAAAAAAGCATTCTGCCTGTCTCAGGAACGCTTGGAGATATCGAGTTAAAAGTCATATTTCTACAATTACTATCGGCCATATACATCCGGTTGACCAAGAATTAGGAAAAATCTGAACACTATAGATTTGTGGTTAAATCCCAAAAATAGTAGCCTTAAAAGAAGGCAAAATTTGGTATTAAAGCCGCTACTTCAAGTGAGATATAAAATGAAAGGGCTAAAGCTTTTTTTAGCTGAAGCTTGAATTTCAGAACAAGATTGAGACTTCCAAATTCTGTATGAAACCCTCATGCTTGTCCAGTTTTTTATATATTACAACTATACTAATCAATACCATCGTGGCGAATTGGCGTAATGTATGCCTGTATGCATTATAATAGATTTGGTAACACAAATTATTACATTATAATAGGAAATATATTAAATGTGAAGAAGAAGATAATGATTTTGATAGAAGTCAATTTAATGGGTTTAACTCTTCTCTCTACTCTCTTCTTTTGTGAAAACTGAACTATAAACGGAGAAATGATTTTACATTATGTTCTCTTCTTCTACCTGTGAATTGTACTTATAGTCTGAAACGGCTACAGAAAATGAATATTGTTCTGTTACAAGCATTTTCGAGTAATTTTCATTTATAGCTACAAGCTGCTGAACATTTCAAATTTAGTTAAAACCTCATCTCAGCTACGAGCCCTTATAATAGGCTATTTCGTTTAAAGAGTCAAAATACAAAATTTCTTAACACAGTTTGTTAGTTTCCGATCGTCGTTAGTACTAAAATCCACAACTCAATTAAACTTTAAAGGCTCTTGATAGAGCCTTAATGAAAACAGGTCTGTGTTCTAGAGCTGTTTTTGACATGCCAAAATACGTTTTATTGCAATGAAATAAACACGTTAATTGCTTATATGTGTACATTATTAATCGAATCATCATATATATTTGTTGCGTAGCAACTTTAATTTGCGATACGTCAGTATTTTAATCACATTGAAGTTTTGTAATACTGTATTATATTGTAAATGTCTGAAAGATATCGACCATTTAATTTTTTTATTTCTTTCTGGCTTTATGCTTTTCTATGGTGGGTCTCAAGGTTGACAGGAAAAATCTAATATCATGACACGCTGTTTTCCCCATTCATCCAAATTCAAGTGTATGGAGTGGCTGAACTTAAAACCGCGTGGTTTTTCATGTTTACTGGGGAACAGGGGAACGCGGCAACACAACGCTACGATGATCTTATTTTTTTTTTCTGTTTCATAAAAAATACTTAGAATATAACACTACACTGTCAATATTAGTATTAAATAATCATTGAGTTAACAAATATTTTGTTCTATGAAAGTAAATTTTAGAATTGATTATAAATTAGTATTATTAACATTTTGACAGGAAACAAATATACTGTAAGTAGGTATTGTTTAGTTCTCTTTCTAAACTGAATGTCTCTATTCTACCAAATTATACCTAGTATAGGTTCTATTCTCCTTAAACTGTTGTGGATTAGATTGAAATTACAGGATTCTACATGGTAATACCCTCGTCAAAGGACTTATGGCGACGCGGACGCTTGGAACACTAAGACGGAGTGCGTTATATATTAACTATACTGATATATTTGAATTTATATACAATATAATGGAGTTCATAGGGCAAGTGATGTTTAATTTCTTAATTTCAATATAGGTACACTGCTTGCTACGATTTTGCTTAGTTTTCTATATAGCAGCTTTTATCAAGATACCAGAGCTAAAACATGAAAGTATTAATAAGTTATAATTTATTCTCCCTAGTGGGAATTGAACTCAGAACTATAGTGTTTTCGAAACGAACGAAAGTCTTACGATTGTGCCACTGACTGACTTTCTGGTTTTGTTACCTCGTTTTGTATTTTTTTATATATTTTTAAGGTTCACGCTGTATCCCGCATAGGTGGAAAGTGGAAAACTACGTGTCATAGCACTAGGTTCCCAAGGCCTACACTGTTATACAAAAAAAAAAACGTGAAGTTGCATCATAAATAATGTCTTGCATTCGCATCACTAACGCATTTTCTTACAAAATGTAACATTTTTGTCTCAAAGTGAACGTTTATAAAATTCACGAGTTTCCCAAACAAAATTTATTGGGCAGACGCCAGGCTAATACATTTAAAACCCTTTACTGTCGCCATCAATAATACTGGGCTTACCGAGTGGTGCAAATTCTTTGACGTGTAATCTGTTTGTGTATTACATACGTACGTTATTATGTGTATATGTACGTGAATTCCGTTTTTTTTAATGGTTAATTTAATCAATCATTTGTTTAGATGCATTGTTATTAAAAAAAGACTAAATTTATATAATTGGACTAGAATGGAATAACATATTATAAATTTTATAAATATCAATAAAATAATTATTTAAATTATTTGTCTTCATAAAATATGGATTGAAATATTTTATATAAAATTTAAATATGCTTTCACAAAAATAATATTCGAACTCGTTAGCGTCAAAACGCAAACGAGCTAGTTTAAATTTACATAGAGAAATGATAATAATATAGCTGCCGTTGTGTTAACAGAGCAGGGTGATTATTACGCAACTCATTCGATATGTTGGAAATTTAAATTTTGATGAGTATTTTTTATTACTTAAATTTCAGTCTATTATATTTTATTGTTACTATAAATCTTTATATCGTTTTGTTATCATTAGTAAAATAAAAAAAATACTTATATTATCTATACGTATAATCTGTATGTATATTATAAAACTGAAAAGTTTTATTTTGAAGAAGGCCCGAATATTAGAACTTCTAATTCTAATTGAAAATTATTTTTGTATTAAATAGATCATTTATCGAGGGAAGCTATGAAGTAGTGTTGCACCAAGTTAATGGCTTCGAGATAATTTATTTATTTCCATTTGAATACAGAGGCAAAACTGTAAGTTAGACTTGTTAACTTTATTATATACTAGAGGCCGCCCGCGACTTCGTCCGCGTGGAAACCCTATGATAACGTAACAATATTATATAATCCCGTGGGAACTCCGGGATAAAAAGTAACCGATATGTTATTCTGGGTCTTCAGCTACCAACATACCAAATTTCATCGTAATTAGTAGTATTTGCGTGAAAGAGTAACAAACATTCATACATACTCACAAACTTTCGCATTTATAATATTAGTAGGATATTAGTAGGAATAATTAAATACGTTTACGTTAAAAAAGAGCATTTTTTATAAATCACCATTTTGTTTTAATTCCACATTCCATCTTTTTTTTTATTTTTAAATAAAAAGATTAACATCTCAGACATCTCTAACATTGAATTTAGTATAATATATCAATAAAATTTTGATCTACAAAAGTCTTATGAAAAACAAATTTTATTATGGCTGTTTGATAAGATTTTAACTTTTCGCACACTTGTACTATCGGCTCAATAGAAAATAAATTTTTGCCTATATATACTGTTAATATTATAAAACAAATAAATAATAACTCTAAAAATAATCTTGAAAATAATATTACCACTAGAAATACACCACTAGAAATAAGTATTTCGAATTTTGTTTGCGGATAAAAGCAAAATTTGGACACTCTCCAAATTAACTCTTAGCCGAGGATTGCAATTATATGCGGTGAAACCATTACTGCAATTGAGAGATAACAAAACAAAATAAAGTACTCTCTTAAGTACTTATGAAGTAAGCTGCAGGCGCTACTTCTTAAGCAGTTACATAGTAATTTTGGTATATCTACGAAAATTTAGATAAAATATTTATGTAAGGTGTTAAGTTAAGATATAATTTTGTCGGTGTTGCCTATTTGAGATGAGCCAATGAGAACGTCGATCAAACAGAAGGCCTAGGAAGGAATTCGTGGTACCTTAAATAAATTGTAAAGCTAAGTCAAACTAATAAACTATTTTAGGGAACATTTATGAATAGGCTTATGTTCCTTGTGGCCATTGTGACACAACGGCACAGCGTTCTGTAAACAGAACATTTTTTTTTTAATTTCGTTGCTCTGGTATCAAGAAAAAACGTAGCGTTGACTTCCACCACTCCACACAAAACGTCTCGAAAATTTTAGGTAAGCAGGAATATAGGAAATTTCTACTGCTTACCCTGCTTAATACGAGATACAACATGAAGATAAAAAAAGTTATACTTTAATTGATTAAAGAACAGTACAGGTAGGTCATCTTTAAAACCTACATCTTTAATTTTTCACATAAATATTCATAATTTCTTCCTCTTGAGATTTTTGATCCAATTCGGACATACTTCAATATTTAAAGTCATATCGTTTCAAGCAACTGCGACGCTTGCTATCACTGAAATCCTATGTTCAGCTTTCATAGCATACTGAATAGTTTCTCCTGAAAGTTCCGAACGACTTAATCCAGTGGAATAAAGTCAACGTTTTATTGGCTGAAATTCAAGCTTCAACGACGATATTTTTTGTTATGGGCGGACATAAAATTCTAACGTAATTTTAATAAACACCATGTGAAGACTTAAAAATCTTTTATATAAAACATGTTATATCTTAAAGAACAATATAATGAGTTTTCTCTTAAAAGGATCCGTATTGGTAACTAACATTACTTTTATACACATATTTTTAAAAAAAAATTAGGCTGTTCGGGAGATAGGTCCAGACAAACAGTAAGACAAACAAAAAAAAATAAGTTCCTAATTAATTATTGTGTATATTTAAAATTGAACATATAAGAAACAGGGTTATTTTAAAATCACAGACACTTCAGGCACAGGCAGGCAAGACAGGGACGTAATTTTTAAAATAATAAAATATATATTGACATAACACGAAAAAAATAAACTAAATCTGTAATGTTAATAAGAACGTGTACAAATGTACCAAAAAACAGTAATTATTTTCTTCCTAAACTTTCCCAATCGATTTTTCAGTCTGATTGGATACTGGATCTATTGGTGGCACCACTAATCACTCGGTGATCTCGTTCACTTCATTGTTCGTCGTTCACTACTGAATGACATATACAGTAATAAATCAATCAAACGTGTATTGGATATAGTTACCATGTGGTAAAAGGTGTAAGTTGTAAACGTTCATGATATTGAAATTTATATTAATAAAAAAGTTATTTAGAGGTCACTATCGAAATTGTAGATTCAATTCTCACTCATGAAAATAATTTTTTTTCCTTGCTCTGGTGACAAGACAAAGTGCTGCGTTGAGTTCCGCTACATAATGTCTCAAAAAATTGAGCAAGAAGGAATGTGAGTACTTTAGGTTCCATGAGCATCAATCTAAAACTAATATACAGTCAGTTGAATGTTGAATACTTTATTCTATGGTCTCGTTATAGAAAGTGAAACTTTCGAGACATGGTTTTACACGACAGGTGAGGAGAAAATTCAGAGAATGGAGAAAACAAAAATAAAATAGAAATTTCGCAGCGACTAAATCAGATATCAGACTTGATCATAATAAAAGTCATTATGAAGCTTTTCATATATATTAGAGAATTATTTTTTCCATTTGCAATCCAAAATATTTATTTTTAATCAAATCTGATTACAAGATGGTAAATTATATTTCAATAAAAAATAAATGGATTCCGCCTAAGCTTATACCATAACCCATCAGCTGTTGGTCCAGTAATCCTGTCATGGTGCGACAACCATAGACAGGATTATTCGCATAGTATCGAGAATTAGAAAGTAAATATAGATATAGCGGAGTTTATAATTGAATTCAAATTACACAATAGATTAGTAAATAGTAATTATTCTGTTGATTTAGGTCGAAAGACGATATTGCTCTACGATGTTCCATAATTGTACATAATGCTAGAGACAAGTGTCAGGCCAGTTTGTGATTGACACTGGTTGTTAAACCACAGATCGCTTTGCAATTCTGTTAGGACTGTATAATTAATATACGTATGTGATATATATGTATT
Organism: Heliconius hewitsoni; assembly: GCA_018230445.1. Classification (NCBI taxonomy): domain Eukaryota; kingdom Metazoa; phylum Arthropoda; class Insecta; order Lepidoptera; family Nymphalidae; genus Heliconius; species Heliconius hewitsoni. The sequence goes on from DWAN01003425.1 coordinate 12,069, forward strand.
TATTAAATTTCATGTTATAATCTACTTAATAGATATATACTCCAATCCTTTTTCCATCCAAGTCTTAAATTTTAGGAAAGAAACTAGCAGGATAGGCATATGAAAACTGCGCTGCTTTTAATTAATTGTTTTGACCATAATTGTTTAACATGCTTTTTATCCAAATTAGCGAAATATTTGCCCCTAAGTGTTGCACTAAAGGTAGAGATTACAATCCTTACGTTAATCTTGGTTTTCTCGGTATGTATTGGAGATATGATTTTATATACTTTAAGTGCGCATTATTAAAATCACTTTTACATAAGGTGTTATGGACCTAGATGATGATATGAATGATCATGATCACTAAAACTTTCAAATAATATTTTTACATTAAAAGACACCCGAAGAACTCTGTCTACAATAGCTTTTATTCGAAAAATATCTACTTAAAATACATTTCTTACCAATTTTCCTTAAGCCGCCACAAAGCTAAGACCTATATGATATTTTCCGAACACGGGAACCCAAAGTACTTTACAAATCCCGTCTGTCCGCTCCCGCATTGGATTATAGGAAGTCAGATTGAATGAGCTTGACCGTAAAACAGGATAGCAATTGCTGGTAGAACGAGACGAAATACTACATTCTGTACTAAACTGTGCAGTGTAAAATTCCATAGCATCGTAAACAGTTTTTTAAAACAAAAAGATGTAACATTCACTGCGACAGCTAATCAAAAATTAACTCTATCTTTGTAGAACTAAGATGCAATTTTGATCAGGACCACTAAAACAACGACTCTCTGAACGGGCTTAATAATTTCGAAGGCGTGCCTAGTTGGCCGTCCGAGGGATTTTGAGATTTGTCGCTGATTTTTTATTGCTATTGTGGAATTATTATCGCCGCAGGGCGGAGGTGGACAAATAGTTTTTTTACAGCCACTGTGGGGGCACCAATGAATAGGGTTAAGCTTCAGTATATCAGTTTTATTGTGTGGAAGTACGCCTGTGCTTTTGTATGTTTAACATTTTACGTTTTTCAGCTTTTATGGAAAATTATTGGCTATTATGAAAGTTCGCTGCTGTTGGTGCTATATGAAAAATAATAAAAGAATTTTAGTCGGATGGGAAGCTTTTTGAATAGCACAGAATTAATTTTAATATAATTCTGTATTTATATTAAAAAAAAACCATTATTAAGAGAAACATATTCAGACATTTCTAGTTCCATGTTTCCTGACTTAAACAATGTTAAGCCAGTCGTGGCGCAGCGGCAGGAAGTGTGAATGTAAAATCGAATGGTTGTGGGTTCAGTCCCCACTCGAGGAGATGAAACTTAAACTTATGTTTCCATTAACTACTTAAATTTATATTTCCATTTCTTCGCTCTGGTGTCGAGGCAAAACGCGGCGT
>DWAN01003426.1:0-13461 GCA_018230445.1 Heliconius hewitsoni
CACCACCAGTACCAGGATGATCCTATTCTAGGCCGGGATCACACGGCACAAAAGAGGATAACTTTAAAAAAAAAGAGTGTTACATATACTAAGTAAAATACTTTCATTGTATTCTATACATTTTTTGAATTAATTTTGTTAAACAAATGGATTTTGTATATCATGTAGATGCATATGCATTTGACGAGAAACTGTGATAAGTTCGTTGAAATTCTTTCTTTTTTTAAGATAATCCGTACATAGCAGGGTAGCCAAAGGGAACCTGGGAACCATATGTTAAGACACTGGTGACATTGCTTGTTGGGTTGCACAACGCAATGACGCGCATTTATTAATTAAATATTTAATTTGCTCTGGTGTTAACCGAACCCATACCATCGCGTTTACAGTCGCACGCTTTCCTACGCTCCTGCACCATACATTTATTTAAGTAAATATTCCTCGTGGTGGTATAACTGTATTAGTGTACCAATTAATACAATAAATAACATTTAAATTTATACAATATTTTTGTTTAACATCTTTCTATATTGGGTAAATAAATTTAATGTTTCTCTACATTACAAGACTAGGCTGACTCTAATATATTTTATTTTATCAGTCCCTGAATACATAGAAGTAAAAGTTAAGTATGAGTTACTATTTTATTAAATATTTAATTTCTTCCAGATATCACAATACGTGTTCGAAGAAACATTCAATCTGAGATTCGCGGTGCCATTCACGCAACACAACGCCACAGTGTCGGGGGCAACTTTGGCAGCTCTGTCGCCGGCGCAGGTTGCGCACATTCGAAAGTTGAACTCTCTAGATTTAGAGTTGTATGACTTCGCTAAGAACCTTATGTTTAAAAGGTTAGTTTTAGTTTTTAATAAAAAAACAGTTTCACGTTGTATCCCGCACATAGCAGAGTAGGCAGAGAGAACTTAGTGTTAGGACACTCCGTTTCCCACTTTCCGACGAGTTCTGGAGGCATTGCGTGTTGAGTGGTAGTACTCAACGCCCCGCTTTGCCTCTACACCAAAGCGAAGAAATGAAAATATAAATGTAAAACCACCACAACCAGTCGATATTACAGTCATTTGTACCCCTGCGCCACGACTAGTATATGGTCTATGAAATATTTATTTAATTAGAAAAATATTTAATTAGAAAACGTATAAAAATTGTGGATTAACACTTTAAAAAATGTTTAAAAAATATCAAATATTTTTTTTTTTTTTAAAGATATATAAAAATAAATAAATCAGCTTCACGCAATACCCCGCTTATATCAGGGTGGGTAGAGGAAATTTACTTTTAAGACAGTTTCCCACTTTCCGCAGATTTTTTCTAGGAATAACTGGTTGAGTGGCGGATTCAGGACCGGGCTTTTAATAGATATAATAAATATTTTTTTTTTATTTGTTTCTAAATTATTTATATGTTAATAAATTACTGCATAATAATATTTTTTAAATAAACTCTAAAATAACATTTAAAAAGTTTCATTACAATTTATTGTATGAAAATGTAGTCTTATAGTTGATTTTTGTAAATTCATATATTGTAAACACAATGTATACAAACAGTACCTACGTTTTGTGAATCGTGATATTTTTGAACAACCCTCGCTGCAGTCACATATTTTCTTCAACTCGCACGACATAGTGGTTTATGAGTTCGATAACAATCTTATGTTTTTAAAGGTCGACATACGATTCTTTTGTATTCACCACTTTGCAGATGCGTTTGACTTTAAATTGTTGCATATTTATAAAAATATTGTTGTCTTTTTTTTCATATTACATTTATAAAAAAAAAATTAAAATCAGTTTCACGCCGTATTCCGCATATAGCTGGGCTGGCATAGGGAACCCAGTGTAACCTATCATATTTAAATATATATATATATATATATATATATATATATATATATATATATATATATATATTGAAAAAAATAACTGTCAGTCATGGTTTAAATTATTCACAATACGTTTCATCTGTACCTATATGAGATAAGTGGTATCATCCTTCGTGCAACTACAAAAGTACTTTCTAGTTTCTAGTTATGTCCTCAATGCCAATTGGCAATTCCTTTGTATACGAGTTCATCCTTATCAATACAAAAAATACAAGAAAACCATGCAAGCTAAATATTTTATTTTTAATATAGTAATATAGTACGTATAAAATTATTGGTAAATTATATAGTTATTTTTTAAACCAATCCATCTCAAATAAATATGCCGCAATTATGCAAATCTTATGTTTATATATTTTTTTTAGCTTCTAGACTGTATGTGTATAAGAAACAAAAATGGTAACAATTAATTTCTTCGTGTGGGAGTCGAACCCACAACCGTTGTGTTTCCAGTCCACAAGCTATGCCACTGAGCCACGACGGACTATTATATTAATATAACATACAAATAACAGGTTCGAAGCGCTAAAGAATCGTGACAGCGATTTCGAGTTCCGCTGGCGGCACCTCGGCGAGGTAGCGCCGCGGAGTGGCGTTACCGAATTCGACTGGGATAGCAATTTAGAGGATGCCACCACTGAGAAATATAGAGGCAAGTAAACGTATAAATTCCTGTACATAATATATATTTTATTTATTACTTATTTCTAATACAAGAATAGAAAAAAAAAATGTCTTTTGTAAATAAAATCTTTAAAGTGTTATAAGAAGTGGTTTAGTTGTATGTTGAGTGCTGGAACTGCGCTATGGCGTATGTCATATATAAATAGAAATATACATTATGACAGAGACCGACTATTAAAACAAAGACAAACGAAAAGTAACTACCGCAACAAAATATAACTACCGCATTGCGAGACACACCACATTATCATATGTGCGAACATTTTTCTTTTTAATTTAGAAAGGTTAATTTTCTTTTTAAACATTCTGCTTCACGCTGTATCCCACACGAACCAGAGTAAGCAGAAGGAACCTAGTTCCCCATTTTCCGCCGAAAATATCAATATTCTTGTTTTTTTTCTAGTGACTAAGACGTTAATTTTACAGTTGTGTCACTATTTTTATATATTGAAAAAAAAATCATTTATCCCAAGAGCACTTTAGTAAAATCGAATAAAAGCAATAAATAAACGTTCCATAAAAGTGTGCCCTTGGTGCCCATCACTATGTATAGGATACTTGCCGTAATGTTCGATGTCTCTATTCATATAAAACTGTTCTATCGATCGTTCTCATACATACTCGTACATACATATATAGTATGGAGTGTAGACTCTTAACTCGATTTCACTGACGCTGAGTTACATGCAATTAACGAATGGAAGCGTGATTATGTATTCTTAGTATTTATAGTGATAATGTTGTATTGATTTGAATAATTGACGTCACCAGGGGTCAGTTGTGGCGCAGATGCAATTTGTGTGACTGTAAACAGGTTGTGAGTTCTAATCTCATTAGAAGAAATTAAATACTTAATATTTTCATTTCTTCGCTCTGGTTTCGAGGCAAAGCGCGGCGTTGAGTTCCGTCACTGAACTCGCAATGCCTCCGGAATTATGCGGAAAATGGGGAACGGAGTTACCCTGCAGGGATACAGTGTGACGCTAAAAAAATGTTGTCGTAGTGGCACAGTTGTGATAAATATAATTCGCTATGGTTGTGGTTTGTTAAGAGCAATAAAAAAATCGTTGTCACTCTCTGGTCTAATCAGAAAATAATAGCGTTGAGTTCCACCACTTAACATAGAACAGAGTAAAGTTTATACTGTATACAAAGAGTTGCGAAGTCGTTATTGATAAACACTATTAAAGATAAAAGTTAAAGAAAGTATATTAGTTTTCATCCGATATATTAGCAGAGGAAATATACTATTAGTTGTATTATAATTTCAATTTTATACTAAATAGAAACTATCTAGTGACAAAATTTTTCCCGTGTCAATTGATTTTTTTTTTACTATTTTTACTACCGTGAAATCAGCCAGTACTTATATGTACGTGCATCTACGCTGTGGAGATTCGAACGTCTTGAAATTCCCCAAGCGTTGGAAAATGGCAGTAGAAAAATATATGGGGAATATATCTCTTCTACATTGAAAATTCTGTCTTGAAATGGATGGGGTAGTTCCGCGATGTCAACATCCCTCTCCAAACTATATCTATTGCCTCTCAAGTCTGCCTTTTAAGATATTCTCATATATTTCTCTTTAGAAATCGTCGTCTCGTAAATTAAAAAGAAGTTTAAAACGTTATGCAACTATAAATCCAGACGTAGAAAATGAAAAATTATATTCATATTCACTTATTGCTGTAAAAATATTGAAATTGTCAAAACCGTAATTTCAAATTTAAATATATAGTTATATATATAGCTTATTGCATTTTGTGAACTAACAAAGTTCTATACGTAGTTGAGTGTTGAACTCAATCCCATTGTAACGGTGCTTGCTCTTGCTGTACAGGCAAATCCTTTAAGTTGAAGAAAGTTTGAGGTGCGACGAGCCAGAGTGCATTGAAGAGAAGATAATGTGAAACGTTGCGTTATAATATCGATATTATAATATATTTTTTTATAACTCTTTGTGTGCATTTTGTTACGATCGATTCTAAATGTTCTGTTGTGTCATAGTAGACTGTGTTGTGATACATTATTGATTATGACGACAGAAGCGTACTCGTAATCGTTTTAGAAGAAAAATAATTTAAAATAACAAAGAAATTAAATTTATTATGTTGTCTATGTAACAATGTAATACAATTTAAGAGAAGCGCACGAAGGTAAATAGAATGGTTGTCGAGTGCGCAACACACTAGTCAGTCTAAACTACATTAAATTAGAATACTCATGTAATGGCAGTTCTGCGGCATCTATTGAATTAAGAAAATGGCAGCTTTCTTTATTTTCTTGTTATTATGTTGTATTTAAGTGAATAATGTAAATAAACGTTGGTTCTGTTTGTTGTACACGTACGCTATAATTGGATAAGGAAGTGAGTGTATAATGTGACGTGTGACGTTCTGACGAGGGGAGTATTGACACATGATACGTTAAGGGTGGAATACATCAGGCGCTGTCCGTTGATATTCAACCCTGTAATTCGTATTAAAAAAATTTAGAATCAATATATTACAATATTAGCGATCGTGCGGTTTCGCTTGCTTGACTTCTTGTTATATTATAGTTAAATTATGCAACATCTTCACTGTTCTGATATATTTATATGCTAGATTACTACAAATTTTTAATCTAAATCCTTTACAACTTAAGTAAAAAGCGAACATCCATATTCACAAAGTTTCATATTTATAATATTACCAGGATAGATCTAATATTAAATTTTACATCAATTTGATATAGAGCGTGGCACAGTTGAGATTCGCTTGACTAACCCCGATGATTTTGAATTCAAATCCGGTTGGCTTGGAATTGCGCCAACTTAAATACAAGATATTGAAATACGTGGAAATTGAGTAATAGACTGACGTCCAACTATGTACCTTCACTTTCGCAGCAATATACTGAAATATGCTTGAAAATAGAAAAAAATATATAGTTGCAGCGTGACGTGTATGGCAGGCAGATCCTAACTTTTTGTATTTTAAAATGGCAACTAGATATCATATTATAATAATATTGTAACTGGCACTCGACATTTGATCTAAGGAATTGACAAAGCTATTTATATTATAATATTTAGAAAAGGAGGCTATGCTAAAAATAAATGTGAAACGAGTATAATGAAATTCAATATTATGTATTTGAATATGAAACCATTCGGCTTTATATTACTTTGCTTGTCTATACATAGCCTCTTTTCTTATTCAGTTTTGTACAGATTTTTAGGTATGTGTTAGTATGTAAATTATATTTTATGAGTGATCGTTAACTTTGTGAATGTCTACAACATGTGCTATAAATCCATCCCCTAATATTTAGGTAGTCGTTGATTGGAAGGGTTAACTTTATATGATAGTTACAGGGTAGGTTGTGTGTGTAGAGAGACCCCAACGAAATGTGAACCTAGTACACGTATAGATAATACGCGGAGTGCACTCTTGACTAGTGAGCAGCTATTAATTAAAAATGCATCGATATGTACTGTGTTACGTATTAGTATATAGCAATTTAATCAGTGAAGTGATCATTCAAAATGGAATTATGATATTATATGATACTCAATCGCGAGCAATTAAAATGATTTCGACGTGGTCTTAATTATTCTATAAAAGATGTTATTAATTTTATATAAGGGTTGGTTGTTTTGTTTTCAGACGTACCTAAATCTTGCTAGGCCTAAACAGTTTTGCATAGTTTTAAAGCTTAATCTGGGTAACCTCTTTGTACGTTAATCGAAAAATTCCAGGTTAGGCAAGCAAACGACATTCTGGAGAAGAAAAATATTCTTAACAATTTTCCCCTAAATTTCTAAAGGCATTCTAGACTGGAACTTTCAAAGAAGCACACCAGGTGCTGTGAAAAGCCTAAATATCTCAAGTGAATATGTCTTGAATATTTTAAAGGCTGGAGCGCGCATACGCGGTTATTTTATACGAACTACAACAGCACGTTCCTATACTTGCATCATTCAATGAAATGATATTATTTTGTTTCACTTTCCGTCGGTTTTTCTGTGTAATAGAATATAATTTTTACGTAAATATTTATAATTGAAATATCTTACAGTGATGTGATAAATGTCTCTCTTGTTGCATATTCCGCTTCATCCACAAGGATCCCCTTTTAGTTCAGATATAAAAATGTCGCAAACTTACACTAAAACTACTTTAAGAAACGTTCATTTGAATAAATATATTTTATCACATAATATCATTCATTCATTAGTGTACACATAAAATATCTAAATTTCAATTTATCGCTCAAATAACGTATAAAAATGAATATATTATACAAAAAAGAGCTATCGGTTGATGACAAATTAAGTACCTACGGACGGCGCGCTGCGGAAATTACGACTTTTACGTCATTAATCCTATGTTAAGTCTCAAGGATATCTCAAGAAATCAATCATAATATACGTCATCTTCCTCCTGGTATCTATCCCGGCGTATTTTGCCAGCGTTTACCTTTCTGCTTAACCTAGTCCACTTTGCACGGTTTTCGAAGTCCTCGCTGGTTAGTCCATTGACTCTCAATTCTGCATCACGACATTCAGTCAGTGCTTCCTTGCGGCGGCCGGGGGGTCTCTCTCCAAGGCCGTCCCTACGTAGCAAATGCATCATTATATGCATATTGCAATATAATATAGTATATACATATTAATATTACCTAATGATGCTGGCTTAGTCAACTTTTAATGCGGCAGTTGTTAAAATAACAACTGGCGCGGTCCCAATTGTACGAGAGCTTAATAAAAGTTTGTAATTAAAAAATGTTTTTGCGTCCTTCGTCCTTTTTTTTGCCTAATTTTTTGTGTTTTATTGCTGAAATAAATACATTTTTCAACATTCAACAGTATTATTAATTGGAGCCAATTGTGGCAGCAGCACAAGGGTATGACTGTAAATGTGACCGGTTGTGGATTCGATTTCCACTCGAGGACATGAAATATTTTCATTTTCATTTCTTTGTTCTGGTGTAGAGCGGGATACAGCGTGAAGCTGAGAGAGACAGAGAGATTAATAATTTAGTTATATACTGCTCACTTAATCAAAGTTACTGATGTATTTAAATCTGTTGTAATATATTCCTGGTATTAGCATAGTTTTGTAAATAGTTTTTTTTTAAATATAGGCTAAGATCTAAATGGTTGTAGCGATGTATTCATTTGACACTCTTTATTTATAGATAATCTGTATTTTAAGGAATCGATAATAAGCATTTTTCTTTCTTAATACAATTTTCAGTGAATGTAACCAAAGAACAAAATCGTGTGCTATATAGGTTCAAGTAAATTGTTTTTTTTATTGGAACAATTCTTTTTCTTTTTATTAATTATAAATATAGTTTGTATGATTAGATTTTCAATCATAGAAGCAAGAAATGACAACCTGGCAACTTTTTATTATTCGATACGTATTTTTATATGATTAAGAATGTTTTAAATTAATTTTTTTGGCTGGCAGCTTTATTTTTTACGCGGCAGCTCTGACTTCCATATTTTATTTAAGCTTTTATTAATTTTGTTGTTTGAAATCGATCTCTATGAAGCATTATAAGGCGGTGTGCCTGATATGTAAAAAAGATAGTATTCTAATGCATATATCTATATCGCTCATATCAATCTTGAATTAATTTAACTAAAAATTACTTTCAAAACGGTTCACGATATCCTCAAACACTGTTTTATCGGAGAACTTTCGACAAGCTATAAACATTAAGCTCCATTGACTGAACGGAACGAGTCAAATAGCCAACTTTTACTCACAATGAATCCTTTAATCTCTGTACGATATGGATATTTTATTATACCGTTCATATAAAGCTAGGAGTTTTCGATTTCATTGTTTAAATTGCTTTTAGTTTCGTACTGTTAGATAACCGGTTCAATTCTGCGTTAATGTTTATATTTTCAAACAAATATCATTGAAACTGCACCTTAACTATATGGACGGTATGGTGTGAATAGAAACCGAGCAGTAAAATCTCTTATCCATTAGCGTATACGTAAATGTTATTTTTATTAACGTGGAATTAAAAAAATAAAGAACAAATCTTATTGTAAATATTTAATTTACTATGTACGTGTTAATAAATCGTGTAAGCACACACAGTATATTTTTATGAATTGGTGAGTGTTTCTAGTGAGTTCTAGTTAGAGATGTAGGCGGTTGTATAAAACTTTATATTTGGGCTTGAATTGGTTAATCTAATTTAAAATGACAATATCACGCCAGTATTATAAGAAAATTTTTGTGTTTATCCAAGAACAAGAGTTCACTGTAGACGTCGGATTTAATTCTCACTTTGACGTCACTTTTGTGTACTATCAAAGGAATGACAGAGACGAAAATTATCTGTGAATCAACTTCAGCAAGAGAAAGGTTATGTTTCAACAGTGTTTAGTAAGCTTTTGTTGTAATTTAAATTATACGTATATACATACGTTTCATCCCTTTTCTTTTATTTTGGAAAGAACAAGACTACTATCGTAATAAATCAAATTTATATGAAAAAGGGTTTAATTTCGAGATATAATAAAATATTCAATATAATTTTGCTATTAAATTCAATGTCTACCAAAAACTGGTAGAATCCTTTTTTTTTTTGAAAAAAAACGTCTTTCTTCATAGTATTGGTGATTCTAAAGAGGTGCTAAGTTTTACTTTGGATTTATACTTCCCGCTTGAAGTTTTAAGAGTTCGCGGGTCGCAATGGTTTCTGTCGAAGAACGATTTTGTTCGACTCAGTTTTAAAAATGTTCCTTGTGGAACATTTTCACATTTCACTTGTTTCTTACGTGTTAGTACATATGATTTTATATTTCAACATGGCATTACCTAAGTTGTAATTATTTTGATTTTTTTTTTGTATATTTAAAATTATATTTCTATAGTAAAAGACATCTTTTATGCATATTTTTATTGACACCTCGAATGTAGTGTAAATAGAAAAGGAATTGTTTATTATTAATAATATATAATACATAATAGAATTTATTCTTCGTAGTATGTAAAAAATATTTGTAAGCATTTATTCATTTTACCAATCAGCTATTTATATAGAAATGTATTTAAATATTGTATGTTTATTATATTAATAAATTTATATCTATATGGATGGTATGATAGCGTCTAATGTACATTATCGTGAATATGATGTATCGTAAAATATCTGTCATTTCGTAATATAGTCAGTCAGTCGTCTAAAAGTATTAAGCTGGTTTACAATTTAAAAATGTTGATTTTATTTATAATAAAATCATATTACACTTTAAAAAAAAATGTAAAATACATAATGTAAGTAATTGATGTTAAAAATAAATATTAACTTAATTTACTATGAATACTTGCTACTTGTTTAATATTTTACGACGGCTCTCACTAAATTTAAATTTAATATGCTAAATCACCTTAGAAACTTGAAAATGCAGTTTTTTTATAGATCGATAGCGTTATATAGATGTCTTGTTCGATTAAATTAGTTGATAATTAAATCAACCAAGACAAATATATATGAAACAACCATTTTATGTGTAAAAATTAAGACATCTATTGTAAATCTGCATTTGTCGAGAACTGTTGTCCGTTCATAAATGTTCGTGACTTATTATATAGATATATTTTAGTCTTGCATATTCAGTGATATGCTTCTAGTACCAAAATGTAGTGTTTAGTTTTTTAAGTTTCCGACTGAACCAAAATGTAGATACATATGTGTGTTAAGACACTGGATTAATAAAATATAATATGAAATCGTATATTTGTTTTTTTTTTAAATTCCTATTCCTGTTGTAAAGTTTATGCGAAGATATAAATCTTATCAATTAAAATAACCAGTACATAAATCACTTCTAGGGATGTCACTACCTTTGACGTGTCATAATACCGTACACCCTAGCGAGGTTAGAATAAATATATCATAACCGTTTCAGAATAACATTTTTAATAAATTTATATATTTTGATGATAATTTAATACAAAATTAATGCAATTTTCAGTACATATAAAACTTCACTAGTTCACTTGGTGTCTATGTAATAGTTCACTTCACTTGACAACCCTAACAACATTAAACGAAAGTCGCAAACTCAGTCCAATTAACGATAAATGAAAATAAATCCAGAAAAAAATATATGACGGAAATGACAACCTAATTAAAGGTCCGACGCGACCGTTCGTTAGACATTTATTTTGCCCAGATATGGTATTTTAAGCGTTTTAATAAACCAGCCGTGGTGAAACGTTGACCGCCGTGACGCAAGGGCAAAATTTGTGACTGTAACGCGATGGTTCTGGGTTCGAATTATTATTTATTAATATTTTCACTTCTTCAATCTGGCATAAAGGCAAAAAAATTCGGCTGAAAGTGGAGAACTTAATGTCTTCAACCTGCCCTGCTAGATGAGTGATACAGCGTGAAGCTGACTTTTTTTAAAAGTAAACAGGAAGCTCGTATAGTCAAATTTGCATTTATATTATTAGGACGCATCCGTCCCGCTGGGAGCGTGCACCCCGCCTCGTACAGTCCCCACACAGGAAACGGTGTATCGTCCGATGTTGTCGAAACTTGAATCTATCAATCATATACATACCTATACTAGCCACTTGCCTTGACTTTACTCGGGTGAAAATAATATTTTTAATAGTGATCATGTAATAGTATTTTTTTAGCTCTTTACTTAAGTGTGCTTTTTTAATTATTTTATATGGGTGTTCTCAAATATTTATATTAAATATAGTACTATAAAAATTTAGAGACATGACATAGTGGGTAGATTCAAAGGAGACTTAATAGTTTGTGGTTTGTATAAATAACAATAAATACTAGTAAACATGAATAAAATTCATCAACAGAAGTTTGTAAATTTAAATAAGTTATATTTCATAAAATTTTATTGGTTTAGATATCACAGATAAACAATGTTATTTTCTTTTACATACAGGAAAGCTTAAGGATGCATCCTATATAGCAAGGTCGGTGGAGGGAACCCAGTGTTAAACACTAACTTCCCTTAATGGTAATCGATCCTCAAAATGATCGCGTTTAGCCGCTGCACCATGACGGCTTCAAATAGGAATAAATTCACACAGAGATTAATTCGGTGGCCATCTCTACACTACTCTAGTTATTACTGTAGAATAGACTGCACGTGGTCTATTTGGTTTATGATTTTATGTAAATGAAAGGAATATTCCTATTTCCAATTCACAATGCAAAATTATAAGATAAATATTTCAATATCCACCTTGTTGAATAATATGATTATTGTTGCAATAGTTGTTATATTAGTAGATAATGTATGCAGTTGCATATTGTGTTGCGCCATTGAGCAATAGTTTCATAGTAAACTAACATGATTGATATATTCAATGACCATGGAAGGTAAAATGATTTTAGTTATAACAATCGATGATGCCAGTCGTGGTGTAGGGGCATAAAGTATGACTGTAAATGATACGGGTTGTAGGTTCGATCCCCGCTCGAGGAATGAAATATTTATTAATTTCATTTCTTTGCTCTGGTTTCGAGGGAAAGCGAGGCGTTCGGTTCCGCCAATCAACACACAATGCCTCCAAGATTCGGCGGAAAGTGGGGAACGGAGTGTTTTAACACTAGGTTCCCTCAGCCTACCCTGCAGAAGCGGGAAAGAGCGTGACGCTGAAAAAAATATATATTCAATGACCATAAAAAGTAAAATTATTTTAATCATAACAATGAATGATTCAGTAGAATTATGTGCTTTTAATACAATTTTGTGTCAGATATAAAAATAAATTTCGTTTTACGTTTTATAATCTTGTCGATAGATTGGTGGAATTGACAATGGCCGACGCGGATGTTGAAGTAATTGGTTTTGTATATTTTTGTTTATATTACTGTAGCTCCCGCTGGCCGCTTCGACTGCGCAAAAGAGTTTATAGTTAAAAGAAAAATGAACATTTTTGTATAAGGTAAGAAAACAGCCATAATAAATTATTAATTAGATTATTTATTATTTAACAATTATTTTTATAAAATTATTCAATATTTCGTACATTTTATTTTAACAAAAATAAGTAACTGCCCTAATCTGAATGTTAATCTATTCAGATACTACTGTGTAATAAATAGAAAATATATAACATATTGTACACATAAACGCCGTCGTGACGCAGGGGCACAAGAGGGTGACTGTAACGCGACGGTTGCGGGTTCGATTCCCGCTCCAGGAAATGAATTATTATGTATCAATATTTTCATTTCTTTGCTGTGACTCCAAGTCAAAAACCTGGCGTTGAGTTCCACCACTCAACACGCAATGCCTCGAAAAATTCAACGGAAAGCGGGGAGGGGAGTGTCTTAATACTAGATTCCCTCTCCCTACCCTGCTTTGTGTGTGATACAGCGTGAAGCTAATAAAAAAAAATAAACACTTGAGAATGACTATTTAGAATGGACGTATGTTGTAATGGATCACTTTTGAATATGAGAACGCACTTACGTAATGGGTCATCTATCCATTTGATTTAGATTATATTCTCTATAGCTTATAGGCTGAGGGCTCGCTGACTATAATAACACGTTTTTTCTTGTGCTATACGGTTATTTGGTTTCTTTTTAGTTGCAGTAGGCAGAGGGAACATAATGTTAATAAGCTCCGTCCTCCTTTCGAGAACATTGTGTGTTGAGTGGCGCAACTTAACGCCGCAATTTGCCTCGTTACCAGAAGGAGTAAATTTCGTGGTATACATTACAGGGAAGTATGGAGAATCAAATATAAACCAAAGTCCTGTTTATGTGTATGGTTATGACATCTTGAATAAGAACACCTTTATGTAAGTATGAAGCGATACTGTGGTTACAGTTGCTCTATCAATACTAATATAATAAAG
>DWAN01003427.1:0-13461 GCA_018230445.1 Heliconius hewitsoni
GCTCAAGATAGAGCTCAGTGGCGTGCCATTGGAGAGGCCTATGTCCAGCAGTGGATTAGGAAAGGCTGATGATGATGATGATGATGATGATGTGTGGAATTTAAATATAATTCACATTATGGAATATTCTCGTTACACTGTTTTTATAAAATCATAGCGGATTGGTGTCTATACTTGGTTATTTAAGGAAAAGATATTTTGGTTGCCTTTATTAATGTAGTAGAACAAAACAATTTTTGTTATTGCTAATGTCAGAATCGGCTCAATTGATTAAACTGCGGTTTTCACTATTGGATTCTGGCAAGCTTGTGAACATATTGGGTTTATTGTATTACAATCGGTTCATAAATAAAAAACGTTATGTCAATTTTAAATTGACTTATTTCGACAAATTTGCTAATTTCTATAACAGTTATTTTATACAATTTTTTTAGTAATTTGGCTGAATCTTTAGCTTTCTATTTGTATGATGATAAAAAACACCGAAATTTCATGATTTAGGATCGAGGTCGGAGCTTATGCAGGAAAATCTGCGCTTGCCGTGCGCTAACTAACGGTATTTACCGTATAGCTAAAAAAATTTGTACAAATACAACAAATTATCTTTTTTGGACAAACCACTTAACTTATATAATGAGGCTGTCGACAAAATACTTAAATTATATAATGAGGCTGTCTTAGTGCAGTGGCACAAGCATGTGGCTTTTCAGTCCCCACTCGGGGAAATAAATTATTAATAATTTGAGGCCAGTGGTAGCGCAGGGGCACAAAGTGTGACTATAAACGCGACTGGTTGTGAGTTCGTTTCCCACTCGAGGAAATGAAATATTTATTTAAATGTATATTTTCATTTCTTCGCTCTGGTGTCCTGGCGTTGAGTTCCGCTATTCAACACGCAATGCCTTTAGAATTCGGCGGACATGTCTTAACACTAGGTTCCCTCTGCCTACCCTGCTGTGTGCGGGAACAGGCGCGAAGCTGATTTGATTTAATATTTTCATTTCTTCGAGTTAGTAACAAGGCAAAGAGTGGCGTTAAGTTCCGTCACTCTATATGCAATGCTTCGAAAATTGTACGGAAAGTGGAGAAAACAGTGTAATAAAAAAGTTATAACAATTTAAAATAGGCATGTTGTTAGCCAACATTTTACCTCCTAAAAGAGTTATCTTATATAACTGTTTCATTTAATTGGCTAAGTCTTTAGTGTTTAATTATTTGTTATTGTTTGTAAATGAATATTTGTATAATGATAAAAAAACTAGTCGAGATTATATGATTATAAAATAGACCGAGATTTAAGACTCCAATGTTAATTGACACCCTCCCAAGCAGCCACTTTATTTATGGAGAAAAAATCACGTGTACAGTTTGCGCGCAGTTACGGTTTACCTCTGAACAGCTGTGAAATAACTAAATTCTATTCTATTAAATACAATAATGAAATGAATTCCCAAAATATTTAAATTACGATTATAATATATAGATTTCATCTTCCTGAGAGGACACCGAACCCACAACGGTCGCGCCACCCACAATGTCCAACAAAATAAATGTAGAACTCTATAGATCTTTAAAAGCTATAAAACCTTTACATAAAACACTACATAAGTATAATACTACTAGCGGTCCACTCGCGGCCTCGCCCGCATACCACCTACCTATAATACTTTTATTATGCTGCATTTGCCAACTAATTAATACATTAAATCATGAACACTATGTGGTTGTATATATAGGACATCATCGACGGCAAGAGTGTCCCCTGCGGGACTCGCGGAATCAGAGTGTTGAATTCGTTTAATTTTATATTTTCTTGAATAGAACACGGCCAAATTACATGCTGTAAAGCCGATAATTATCTTCATTAAAATTCCATAATGATGAAATAACTTTCGCTCGTAAGTTTCAATATACATGTGAAAAAAGCATCGATGAAATATCACCTTACAATTTGCAAATATATTTTGTCACAAAATGTCTTATTCTCAATTATTTATAATAGATAGATCTTCGTCATACAATATGCCTACTGACATATAATTAACTATTTTTGCAGCGCACGCGCTTAAAGTAATTCGATGGCTTTCCTTATTATTGTTATTTCGTTATTTTAAGCTAACTAACGTTTAAACAAATAAACAAACAATCAATCTCAATCAATTAGTATAGACAAATATATCTAAAATCTACAATAAAAAACAAAAATAGAATTATGAAAATATGATACGAAAAGGACCGATTAAGTGCGAGTCAGACTCGAACCCAGGCTTCCGTATCAATTTTAGGATGTTCATCAAAGGGGAGTACACAGTTTCAATTACGTTGGCGTATAAGTTTAATTTTTTCACAGCTCTAAGGGACAGTAGACTTAAGTTTTTGATATAAATTTCAGCTTGATATCCCCACGCGTTCCTGAGAAAAAAGCCTCTTGACAGACGGAGGGGCGGACAACAAAGTGATTCTATAAGGGCTCCTTTTTTTCCTTTCGAGGTGTGGAACTCTAAAAACGACTCTAATTTACATAACAATACGTCAACTACAACTAACCAAACAGAAATACGTGCGTTTCTACAGATATATTCCAAGGAGGGCTGGATCTTAGATGTGTTCTTGTAAGGGTGTTGGGGCGCGCCGTAAATGTCAATAGAGCTTCCTCAAGTTCAATAAGAGACTACTGAAGGATACTGAAGAAAGGGAAGGTCCGAGGCTACTTACTAAGTTATATTATTACTAAACTACTGTAAAGTTTGATCTAAATACGTTCAGTAATTTTTGCGTGAAAGTAATATTATTAGAACTATTATACGAGGCCAGCCATGAGAGATTTTTAAAGGGGTGACTTTAGCTTTGTACTCTTTGTGGTAAGGGCTATTTTATATATATTATTTAATAGCACAGCAGCTTCACTGGATATATTATTTCTATCTATATAATATAATAGTTTTTACTTTTGGACTGATCCCCGTGGTCAAATGGATAACTTCTTGTTGTATATGACACATGTCACATTCTAAGTACTTACTCTAACTGCACACACACGATTCACGCCATAATAGCCGATAGATTTCCTAAATTAATAGGTGTAGTGTAGGTTCCAGAGTGGTAGTGGGTTGGTCGTGATAAAATCAATTAAATAATATTATTTCCCGAGTGGACATCGAAGACACAACCGTAGTGCTTACAGTGAGACGCTACCCCAATGCGCCACGACGTCCTCAACATATTTTTTTTCAGTTCCTAGTGAGATTAGCGCGTTCAACCAAGCAAAACTCTTCAACTTTATAATATTAGTATAGTTATACATATTATGTTTAAGACAGAACAATTAAAGGATATTTAGTAATAAACCTTCAAAACGGGACGTCAGTTTCCTGCGCACGCGCATCTGCATGTTTTCTCTTTTATACGCACTTTAGTCGTAACAAATGTATACTCAAGACCTATTATTATATAACTTGTATATGAAAAAAATAATTTAAATTATATTTTTAAATCAATAATTTTATATTTACTTATATGTTTTGGAAGAAATCAGGTTTTATATAACGATAATGGTTATTATATTGTTAGTATGTGTCATGTTTATTACGGAAGTGACGTCATGGACGGTAGATCTCTCTGAAATTCAGAAATTTGAGGATAACGGAGAGAAAAGAGAAGAAAATGAAGTGTTTTATAACTACGCTGAGAGTTTTGGCTATCAAACATTTACGGAGAAGAAGGTAAAGAAAGAGTGATTAGACTTTGTTTATTAATGTAGAAATCATTGGTTTAATTCACAATTAGTAGGGGACATCGGTGCTAAATTTAACAAATTTTATATGATGGTTTATAGGTATTTCTAATAATATAAATTCTAATATAATTACTACTTACGTACATTACAAGAAGTGTTACAAGGTTCCCAGGCTTTCTTTGCCACTTTCCTATTTGCGGGATACGAGTGAAGCTAAAGCAATATATTATTGACGGATCTGTATATAGAAGGCGTGCTTTTATCTTTTACGTACGGAATTGACCCTTATTATTGCAGTTTTATTAAGGGCTAGTTGCAACCTCATTTGCACAGAGTGATACTTGCCATGGTACTTTCATTTACCACTCTTTGCCACTGAAACTGGCAGGTAATCATGAAGAATATAGTGTCAGAACACTCTACTCTCCGTTTTCAAGACATTGAGCTTAAGTAGTTTTGCTAAAGATAATATAAAAACAAACGCTCAGTATGTACAGATACAGCGTAGGTAGTTGTGGAAATCCATGCGGTAGGTATGTCCAGCATGCGTATAAAAGACTGGGATGATGATTACATAATCATCATGATCATCTCAATCTTTTCTACACTCTTTCTACTGTCCTGTATATACATCTCCTATATTGAGTGACAGATAGACAAGGCACAGACAAGGCACGAAACCACAAGACTTAGAAAGTCGAATGTTGACATGTAAGTTAGGGAGTGTAGGGAGCACCAAAAGGATATTTGCAAAAATTCGTATGGAATCGAAATTAAACGGAAAAAGAATGATTTTTTAATTGACGTTCCACGTCCACGGAAGCAAAGTTGTGGATGACGAATCGTTATAGGTACTATAGATCACAATTCTCGTAGGTGAACATCACAAGGGTCTTGAGCAATGGCAGCTCCTACCTCGAGGGTCTTAGCAGAGCGCTGATGGACTACCGTGATACTTTAGCCAACTGCGTCAAGGAAAATGGAAATGAGGTTAGTTGTTTAAATATATGTTAATACAATTAAATAATTGAAAAAAACGCGATGCCTATGGGTTCGATTCCCTCTCGGAAAAACTACATCTAAACTCGGGGGAATGAATTACATTGATTTCCTCGATCTCGCTCTCGCCCTCGCTCTTGCTTATCCTGTTATGCGGGAAAAAGCGTGAAGGCAAAAAAGATTTAAGGAAATTAAAAATATATATACGGTATAGAGGCCAGTAGAGGCGCAGCGGCACGAGATGTGACTGTAAAACCGACTGGTTGTGGGTTCGATCCCCACTCGAGAAGATGAAGTATTTACTTAAATTTATACATACAGCGTGAAGCTCATAAATGGTATATTGGGTAATTCAAGTTACTTAATTACACAACACAACATTTTCATAAAATATTTTATCTCAAAAAATTCTATTACAGTCAGAAAACCAATCTTCAAGTTCAGAAGAATCAAAATCATGTGAAACTGCAACAAATAACAGAGAATACGTACAGAAACTCTCCGACCTTGCGCTTATTACTACCAATAAGTTGAGAGACAAGGCGTACAACAGCAATAAGGTAGGCTATTTTAAGTAATGTTGTTAAGCTGAATAGTTTGAACGCGATAATCTCGGAAATTACTCTATTTCTTGGAATTCAACATTTTATTTTCCGATGGATAATTAAGAAAGCTTTATTACATCACGTAAACCGCTTCTAGGTAACCCACTGTATCTGACGTCATAATCACATCTCGCCATTAGAATATTCTGTGTCGTTTCAGGTTCGATTCCCATTCGGATGAATGGTAATCGAACCATTTAATATTTTCATTTCCTAATTTTGTTAACGTGGCTAAGTGCGGCGTTGAGTTACGCCACTCAACACGCAATGCCCTAAATAATTCGGAGGAAAGTGGTAACGTAAATGTCTTAACACTAGGTTCTCTTTTCCTACTCAGCTATGTGCGGGATAAGATATTTAATGTTTTAGACGGAAAGCGACGGAGATGAAAACGAGATGCTTTTGCAACTCGCGTGGTTCCTGGACCGCCTCGCGCAGGTCACCGGCTTCGAACCCAATCCCAAGCAATATGTCCAAGCTGATATACGTAAATATCTATATATCTATATCTTTTTTGTTTTTTTGTACGCAGAGAAAATTTGGCGAAATAGTACTTTACAGTTTACACACACACACACATACACATGTGTGAGTGTGGGAATACATGTGTGAGTGGAGGAACACACGTGTGGATTTATCTTTGATGTGCAATGTAATCTTCCACTTGAATGAATTTGTCTATTAGTAAATTTAGTATTAAAATCCGTAGCGGAAATTGAACAAGGGTACATCGGTACCAGCGACTTTGTATGTAATTTTTTTTAGCTTCACGGTGTAAATCGAACCCACGACCTGTCGCGTTTAAAGTCACAAGCTTGTGCCTGTGTCTCAACGGGCTTCGTGTCATAATCATACAAATAGATGTAAATAATATAAGAATATTATTTAAAATTATTTTACAGAAACTACAACCAAAATAGAAAAACAAACAACAGAACAAGACGAAGCACCTTTAGAACTGTTAGAACAAGTTGAGAGTAACGGTCCGGTTTCAAAACCTTTGACAACTGTCAAATCCGTTCAGAAGCGATCTGTTAACAGTCCGTTGGAAGATATCTTAAAATATTATGTAAAATATAAAATATGGACTGGCGATAATATTATATATTCAGATAAGAAATACAATAATAACTTTGATATAGAAAATAATTTGAGAGTTAAATCTATGAGCAAAAGGGCAATTAAAAAGAAAATGCTTATTAGTAAAGTTGCGACCACAGGTAATAAAAGAAAAGTAGTAAAGAAAATTACGGTTGTGAAAAGTGACAATAATCTGAAATTTAAAAAGAAAGTAAAGGTTTTTAAACAGCCGTTGAAAAGTCACTAATATATCTTTGTATAACAAACAGTAAACCATAGCGACAATTTTCTAATATTTTAAAAAATCCTATTGATTTGGATTTTAGCTATGAGCAAATATCATATAAATTAAAAAGGTTTTTTATTGTTTTTCTGTAAGTACAGAACCCCCAACAAATTTGTACCATGACTTTGCACTTACTTTACTTAAAAGGCCATTGTGATGCATTAAGGGCCAGTCTGGCTGAAAAACCATTGTCAGAAAACGACAAACAAATGTAATAGGTAGAATTTCTTGAGGAAAAAAAAACAATCAAAGATTATGTAAAATATATATTTAATCCAAATTAAGTTTAACAGTAACATTAGAATGGAGTTTTCATTACAAGTTCACACTTAACTCTATTCTACTTTAAATTTAAACGGCTATTTTAGTTGACAAATAATATAGTATGTATTTCTTTAAATTAAAATAATTGAATTCATCTTTTTAACTTATAATCTGTCTAAGTAATTATAGAATTGTTTTTTTTTTATGCTAAACATGAATATGTCATACGTCCACAGATAAAAAGTAACTCCGATTTTGACACAGAAACAAAATAACGTGGAATAAACTGTGTAAAATCAACGAAAATATTTATATTATTATTGTAGTGGTCTGTTGTACTCGTGTATTGAAAAAAAAACAACGTTCAATGTCAAAATCGGTATGTTTTTACAATTCAAACTTCATTTTGTCTAATTCCTCATTCTATTATGCTTAATAGATTAAATATGATCTTAAATTATTATCTTATATATGTTATTGTCAATTTCAAATACTTTTTTGTTTTATTTATGGCAGATTTTGGAATGTTCTTTTTTATTAAGGAATGTTCTTTCAGAAACATTTAAATAATCTCTATTTTGGTCCCAAATATTATGCCGATTTGTGACTTATACGATGACTAAGAAAAAAAAACAAAGAAATAACTAAAACTACTTTAAAACACTAAATTCAAAGCAATAGTAATAATTAATTATTATATAAATAATTAGAAATTGCAAAGGCACTTCTTAATAAAGACCAATTTTGGTCTAGTATCTACATAAAAGGCACGAATAGACAAGAATGCGTATTAACTTTTATATAATAAAAAGAACTCATAAGAAAAAATGTTGGCAACACAGATTTTTCTAACAAGGTAAGCGAAGTGTTGCCAGTAAAAAAATTAAACATGATTTTTAATATAGTTTTAAGTGACTTCTACATGTGACTTTGTGGTCTCTTCTTTCTGCTGAAAAGTCCTCCAAAAACTCCCTTTTTGTCTTTCTTTTCCTTTGTTCCTCCCACTGATAGCTCTGATTCCCCTGACGATCTGTGTAGAAATAATAAAATATAGTTAATATTTTTCGATTTTGTAGTTAACATTTTTAAGGTGACATTCAACATTTAGGAATCAAAAACAGCGTTTTCATGGTGACGTCCAAGAGGCGCGAGTTTAAATTTTCCAACATAACGTATCGTTGTTCCCCAAACAAATAGAAATATATTCAAATTGTCCCGATTAATAGAAATGCACTTAAATATAGATATAATAAGTTTTTTGGAGTGATTTTATTAGCAATAGTGATTTTATTAGCAATAGTGGCTTAGCAATAGTGAGTTCTAAACGTTTCCTTTACAATTTTTTTTTTAATTCTTTAAGTATGGACAAATAAATACTTTACTCTTTGATTACTTGATTTTAAGGAGTTTGTTTTATATGATTTTAAATTTATATATATATATATATATATTTGACGATTAAGAAGATGTTAGTGATTAAGAAATATCTAACATCTATAGCAATTTCTGAAAAAAATATTAATAAAAATATTAAAACTTGTTCGAAGGACCAATGAATGGAAAAAATATAATATTTTATCCACTGACCTCGAGGCCGGTCTCTGATCTAAAGCAGGTGATCCACCACTGCCTGCTACGGAGGCGGGACGAGTGCTGCTACCGCTGCTGCCTCCATACGCTGTGGAGAATCAAATTGGTTATACCTTTGGAATATGTGTATGATACCTACACCCATTAATGAGATTGTATTTTGTTTAGATGTTTTTAGCTTCACTCTGTATCAGTCATATAGAAGGGTAGGCAGAGGGAATTAAGTGTTAAGACATTCCGTTTCCCACGCATAGGCGAATTTTCAAGAAATTACTCGCTTATAGTCGCGGAACTTAATGCCGTGGTTTGTTAGACGTTTATTACTACTTTTTTTATGTTTTAAGTAAATTTGATGATTTATATATTTTTTTGGTAAACAAAATACATTCTCAATTTATCACGAGCAAACGCAAAAAGCTTAATACACTAAAGTACTTTAGTGTAAGAAACTAAAGTGCTTAGAAAAAGAAATAGTATTTTTAATGAACAAATGTTTCTAAACTTCAGGGAAGAACGAATAGTTGCTGTAAGGCAGTTTTTTTTATTGATATGTATAATAAAGCTACCTTCACACCAAGTATTTTAAAACAAAAAACTAATTATGTAATTACTCTTATCCATATAGTAAAGCTAAGCTACAGCTGAAATAGATTTACTGATGCCCGCACTAGCAACATATAAAAATACATAAAAGACATCATATAGAAAGAGAAAGAATTTCTATATAAAAAATAAAACATAAAAAGCTCATAATAATTAATACAGCCATATTATTCAAACTTTTTTTAAACACTCTGTTTTGTTTTTAATTTGATAATATGACTTAAATTAAAGCAAAGCTGGCAACACACACTACAACATTACAGATAAAACACACCCAAAACCTCAAAACGAATAAAATCAACAAATTAAATATATCTACAATATTATAAGATGAAAAAAAAACATATAAAAATATAGAAGATTGAAACAAATAAACAAATTTCATTGAATTTCAAGTGAAAATAAATAAATAACAGAACGTAAAGCCATATCATCATAGTCTTAGTCAATAATATCCAAACCAAAAAAGGAAACAAATTTGTTTATTTCTTTTATATGCATTACATTTCTATAATATAAAATACATGCCTTGAACTTTATGTAGAACATAGAGTAGATGACTTGTTCCTTGACAGTGTTAAAAAACAGGTTAAAAATATTATATAATAGTCCACTTATTGTATACAGATTAAATATTAGATATAGATAAAAAAACTTAACGGAAAATTTAGTGAAATGTGTGTTTTTTTAATAATTACACAATAAAATAAAAAGAAAAAGAAATTACGTACATTTATATTTATTATTAGAAAAAGATGGGACAGTTTTTTTCGGTTTCCCGAACTTAGCAGGGTAGGCAGACGGCACCTAGGGGGGGACGGGTACCTAGTGTTAAGTTTCCACTGACACGAGACATTGCGTATTGAATGTCGGATCTCAACGCTGCATTTTGTCTTCATAGCAGGGAAATGAAAATCAGTTATTCCTACGAGTGGGCATCGAACCCACTGCCATCGCGTTTACAGCCAGAGACTAGGCACGTTAGTCACATATTTCGTAAATATAATATAATTTTAGACAATAGATAAAAAAAATAAAAATAAATTTAATTAATTTAGAAAAAAAAACGATGTACCTAGTACATTTTTCAGAGAATTTAACAATTACACTTACAATCTGTGCATTATTTATAATTATATAAGTATAATTTTTAATACTCAACGAATATATTAAAACATCAGCAAAATTTAATTTAACGATTATAATTTTTTTCATCTAAAATATATAGATCGAAAATTCTATATAATGCACAGATAATACATATGTTGAGATAATATATGTGACAGTATATATAATCTATGTGAGGAACATATAAATAGAAAAAACGATATTAGGTGCTAAGCTTAAAGCTGTGTTATTTTCAGCTAAAGTAAACCAAACCCACAAACTACAGTATACAACTATATAAATACAACTATATAAATGTATATCTAAAAATTATTTATTGAGGCCTGAGTAAATTTGAAACAAAATTTCTTACTTTTTTCCATAAGTCCCGATATCCTATTTTTTTGTTAATTAGGCTGAGGTAACCTAGTGTTAAAACACTCATTACCAGAGCGGAATAGTTATTTTCCCCGAGTAGGAATCGAACCCACAACCGTCGCATTTACAGTCTTCTATAAAACCTCATCAAAAATTGCCAGGACAGCGTGAAAACCAACCTTTAAAATGTCTTCTTTAAAAATTATTCAAACATAGCCTCATCATATATTTAAATTGACTGTGTCAGAGTAAAGTGGAGAATTTCAAATGACTCTTATTCAAATTTAATCTATAAGGTACACATGTCCAAATTATTTTTTAAATATTTAGTTCAAATCATTAATATTTTTTACCTTATTTTACACTGACACTCACAATTATTCCAATAATAATAATCAAAACATAAACCGAATATTACAAAACCTTTACTCAACTATAATAAAAGTAAAATAAAAGAAGAGACAAGAACTTTATCCACTCAAAAAGACTAACCGAGCTCACTGGCCGAATAGAAGTGGCTGGTCTCTGCCTGCCAGTTATTATTCTTACTGTCATTCCCCCCGGGAACTGACCCTGACCATCCCCCGGAACTCCTCGGATCCACCTTCTCATGGTAACTCTTCGACATTCTCTGTTGATAGCTATTAACTAGCGCTGTCACCGATTTCTCACTTCTTTCCGAGGAACTTCGGTCGTTATTGTTAGTTCGATCGTTACGTTCGTAAATGTTCGAGTTCCTTTCTATAACATTTGAGTTCCTATCGGGAAAGTTTGAATTTCTTTCTGGAATGTTCGAATTTCTTTCTGGAATGTTCGGCCCTCGTTCTGGGAGAGCAGGCGGACGGTCTGGGGGGCCTGAGAGGGGGAGTGGGGGTACCCCGTCAGCTGCTTAGGATTTAAATTTAGGTTAGGTAAATGTTTTTTATGTAGATTTTATTAAATTAATTAAGATTTATCTGTAAAAGAAATGTTTTGGACAAAAAACAAGAACGCCACAATATTTTTGGAATGACAATACAAAAAGCCGCATAATTGAATTATTAAGAAAAGCACCATAAATTTTCTAGAATAATAGTCAGTCAATAAAAAAAGATATAATGAAAGCCCAGATACATACTATATTAACATATTATATTTTTGCATCATCTATAAATGTTAGCTAGATAATCTGTATCAGTTGTTGCTTATAAAATACTTAAAACTTAAAAAAATATAATTTGAGTGTTCTTAAAAATTGTAGATAGCTCCAAAATTTATGTCATTTATGTAAAAACCAACATATAATAATTTAGTGTCAGTAGAATTTAGATAATATTATTGATTCAATCTACGTGTTTCTTCCAAAATGAATAGTATCAGTCATGTCAGTCAAAAGTAAATTTAGACATTTTTTTAATCTATGTATTCCTGCTGTTAAACGTTTGTGGCAGTCAGATCGGTCATGTCAGTCAAAACTGATTAAAGACTTACCGTCTTTCTGTGACCGTATGAAGTCAGCATTGATGTCTCTTCCGTTGGAGAACCGCGATCGGCCCCATGTGTGCGCCTGCTCTGACCTTCTAGTGTAAATTGGAGAAATAGAAAAGTTAGATAAAATATAGACCATTCAATAAAAAAATTATCTCGCTAGACATTGAGTTTTAGAAAGTTATTTCGAAGAATATTTACGATTAATAAAGAAGGAAAAAAAATACAGCAGTAATAAGAGGAGCTATTTTTATTCTTTCACTGTCACCATATAAATAAATAAATAATACTACATGAATGTATAATATATTTTTTACACTTCGCACACGCTTCACGTTGTAACCCGCAGGGTAGGCAGATGGACGCTAAAAACTTAGTGTTAGACACTAATTTCCATGAAGACACTTCCGTTCCCACTTTCTGCCGAATTCTGAAGCCATTGCGTGTTGAGTGGCAGAACTCAACACCGCATTTCGCCTCATTACCAGAGCCAGGAAATGAAAATATTAAATATTTAATTGTTAAATGAAAATTTAAGGAAATTAACAAATGTTACCTGAGCACAACTTCAGCAGCATCTTCTAATACCGGTGGTGGTTGTCGCGGCGGTAAAGATGGTAGCACTGACGATTCTAGAATAAAATTAAGTTTGAAAATTAAAACTTATTCTAGAGATAAAAGTAAAATTGAAGAAATTTAGGATGTTCCTTTTGTTCACTCTCACGATATACCACATATGAATGAGATGAAAATATTATGTTTTTATTAGTTATTGTTTTGGGAGTATAAAAGCAAGAATTTAATTTTTATTATAAAAATTATAAACTAGGCATTGCATGTTTTTTAAATGTCACATTATTTCTAAGTAAAAATAAACACACTTTAAGAATACAAATGTATTACTCTACAACCTAGTGTTAAGACACTGTACTCTGTTTTCAACCTAAATTTTTGTAAAACTCAACACCAAACTCCATCTACCAAGTCCAACCCACAACCATCACGTTCACAGTCAAAATCTCCATCTCTTTCTCACCTATATTTCGTTCGTTTTGAACAGAGGACTGTTCAATTGTATACGAAGCTCGTTGGCTGTCGCGATGCTCCTGTAGTATTTCCGCTTGGGTACGAGTACGACGCTGAGGTTCTGGAGATGACGCTGCTGATGATGATGATGAGGCATTTCTGAGGAGATTCAAAAAGGAAGGAAGGGATATTTTATTAGTTATAAAAATATATATGAAATATTTCATTAAGATTTCAAGTCATTTCTGTTGCTTTATTTTAAAATAAATAAATAAATCAGCTTCACGCTGTATCCCGCATACAGCAGGGTAGGCAGAGGG
>DWAN01003428.1:0-13458 GCA_018230445.1 Heliconius hewitsoni
CGACACCACCAGTACCAGGATGATCCTATTCTAGGCCGGGATCACACGGCTAAAATGGTTATGGTTTTGATACTCTATTTTACACTTTCTGCCTAGATATAGCGTGTCAGTTGGCGGAAAATAAAGCCGCGCTCCACCAGTGTTAGCCGGAGAAATAATTTTATTTATTTAACACTGTTCTTGGTCGTGATTGAACCTAAAACCAATCACGTTCATGTCTAATATGTTTAATAATTATATGTAGATACGTATATAGAACTTCAAAGCTTTTAGAGGAAATGTTCTCACAAATTTGCGCATACCTGAGTTTGAAATTCCATTATATGAGGCATTATTACAGGTTCACATGAACCCTTTCAATCAAGTTATCTGAATGGGGCTCCATCAGTGACAGGCCTCATCGGGGCTTTTGTGTATTAACCTCTTATTTTGTAATTAGGTCTTTCGGTTGTACCAGACAGACAGGATGTGCCAGACATGGCTGTTTTTTTAGTTTGGTTTATTTAATAATTTAAGATGGTAATTTCATTGTTTAATTCCTTTATGATGTTTGTGATTGTGGATTTGATTTGGTGTTACAATTTTTTTAAAGTTTGACGCTGTATCCCGTATAAAGCAGGGTAGGTATAATGCAAAGAGAACCCAGTGTCAAGACACTCCTTTTGCTACTTTCCGCCCAATACTTGGGGCATTGTGTGTTGTCGGAGCTCGACGACGCGGTTTTAAAATTATTCATTCCCTCGAGTGGGAATCGAATCTATAGTCAGGCGCTGCGCTGATCGTCCTTCTGAGCGTTATAAAAAGGCTCGATTGATTTTTAATAATTTGGTTCATTGATCGAATGTTGGCCGGTCGCTAATATAATGGAGGCCGCCGCTGACGTAATACACGAATTGTTATGACAATGCAGTTTACGCGCTATAGATTCTGTAAATCTTTTTACTTGTAAAAAATATACTGATACAATTGCAAATAAGCTTAAGTTTACTGCATATAAAAATTGTTAGACCTGGATTGATCGTTTGTTTTATTTCATCTAATAAATACTACTTTCTTTTAAACAGTTATATATTTAAGCCTTAAAGAGGTATTTCAAAAATTAAAATTACATTAATATAGAAAACATTTAACAAAAAAGAAAAATGAACAGTTCTAAGTAGTTTTATCTTAGATCGGACACCAATTGCGATTCCGTTCGTAGCCCCAGAAATGTGTCAGAATTTGTCACTATAGTTTTTTAATTCAATGACATCAGTTGTAATAGTAAAATAACGTTTGATGAGACAAAGAAATAACGTGTTACAGCGTCCCATAGTTTGACTATAAATGCGACGTTGTAGATTTAATATTTTAATGAAATATTTTCATTTCCTCGCTCAGGTAACAATACAAAGCGCGGCGTTGACACCATTCAAAACGAAATATCTTAAAATAGGGAACGGAGTGTCTTAAAACTAGATACCGCTCTGTCTCGCCATATCCAGGATACAGCGTGAAAATCCAACCCCAACCCGAACAAAAAACAAACAGAAAAGGTGCAAAGGATCCAGGTGTACTAGTAAATTACGATTTTCAATCACCGATTATATTAATCTTGGTTCGAGGAGCTCACATTCCTCCGTGCAGGTGGCGACCTGTTCCGACCGGTCGCGATACAAAAACAGCGCTTTGTTCTTACCGACGTATATGCAAATATAATTAACATGTTGGGCTAATTAAATGTATAGATAGCTAGTGCATTTTTGGGTGGAATGCATTTTTTTCTTTTTGGATTTTTTTTTATTGTTATAAATTGGAGTGAGTTGTACTGTAGTGGTCTAAATTTGATTGAAGTAAGTAGATATTTTCTTATATATGTGTAGGTATTTGTGATTGACAAAATTAGTTTTACTTTGATAGTTTTTTTAAGATCTTTATTTGAAAGACTTTAACACGATGTCAGTTGTGATTTCGACTCCACTCATACTAGTAAATTACTTAATTATTTTAATTTCATTGCTGTGGTAAGAAAGAGCTGTGTTGGATTCCACTCAACAGGCTTTGTCTCCTATTCGGATGGTGAGCGGAGAAGAGTGTCATGGAACTTTACACTAGGTTCTCAGACAAATGTTTTTATTTCATCGCGTCCTTTCTATCTAGTGACGATGCAAAGCGCGACGTTGGGTTCCACCACTCAACACGTAATGTTTCCAGAATACAGTGGTAAGTGAGAATGGGAAGTGTCTTAATGGGAACAATTGGATAACGTAACACCTGGTTGCCAGGGTCCCTCTAACTACCCCTCTAAATGCAGGATCCAATGTGAAACTAAAGCAAATAAATAAACAAATAATTTAGAAGGACATACCAATAAACATATCAGCGTTGTAGAATTTAAAATAAATTTTAATTTGACACTCATGCCATTTAATATACAACGCCAAGATGCTATCTCAGTCAATGCTCCGTTGTGCTAACGTATACATATCGGTTTCGTTATTTTAAACCGTCGCATTTTGCAGCTATCCAATGCTTATAATATAATATTGCTTTTGTTTTTTTTTGCGTGGTGCTGTATCCTCTCATATTGTATGGCGTGTTGAGTGGCGGAACACAACGACGCAGTTTTGCCTTGTAGCCAGAGCAGGAAATTAAAATATTAATTATTTCATGTTTTCGAACGAATATCGAATCTCCAACTTGTTGCGTCTATGTTTCGCGACTGGTCACAATATTTTATATTAGGTATATTTTTAATTATTCTACTATAGTTTATTCCGGGCAAAAGGGCACGATTTTACTTTAAATTCTTCGTGTATCCGTAAATATAACATGTGACGATAAAATAAATAATTCCTTCACGCACCACGGAATAGACGAATGGCCTACCCGCGGCAGTGATTCCAGGTCGATATGATATGGCACCTTCAAAACGCGCGTCTATCTCCACTTTAAAGGCCGGCAACGCACCTGTAGCTCCTCTGTCTTGCAAGGGGTCGTGGGCGGCGGTAGTCACGGCAAACGAGCGTTCGAGTCACCTGATTGCTCACCTGGTGACTCGAACGCTCGTTTGCCTTGTCTTTTCTATAAAAAAAAAATAAGGAATAATATTTAAAATGTATTATTTTTTATTCAAAAATAAAGCGAAATGCCACGTCCATTATTTTAAAAAGTACCCTGTACTTTACATTTTGTGTGAAATAATAACTTAAACACTAACGACCGAATGCAGAATTGCGCGCAACAAGGAAAAAAGCAACGCATTTTTAACTCATTGCAAACAAAAGAAGTTTTTTTTACAAAATGAGAGGACGAAATTCATCTAGGTTTACATAAATAATATTTTATGTATATAAAAAGTACTTTCACGCTTTTTCCCGCAGCGCAGAGGGAACATAGTGCGAAGACTCACTCTCCCATCAAATTCGCAATACATAATACCGTAATTTTACCAAAGCAGGGGAAATGAAAACATTTTAAATGTAATTATCTCCCCAAATGGGATCCGAACCCACGACCATCGCTTTTACAATCAGACTTGCCTGCCTTAAAGAATGTAGTGACTCATGATCCTATTCGTTTACCGTGAAATTATATTTGTATTATGATACCTAAGAGGATTTTTAAAGTACTTCGAGATTAGCTTTACAAATTCCATACATTCCAAAAATCAGCGCTGTGTTCAGGTGTCCTGCAGGCAAAGCCGAGAAAATCTAGTGTTAAGATACTCCGTTCTCCACTTTCCGCCGCATTCCGGAGGCACTGCCTGTTGCGAGGCGCAACTCAGCACCGCGCTTTACCTCCACACAAGAGCAAAGAAATTGAAATATACATTTAAATAAACATTAAGTTACAAATTTTATACAATATTAAATAAGGCATTAGCAATTCAACAATCGCCTGAGCCAGGGGTCGGCGGCGTTATGACGTAGCGAAAACAAAACGTGTTCAAAATCGATTTTGTTCTGTGCATTCCAACGCTACACGGATTCCAAAGGAATGCGGTGGATATTTTAATCATTATAATCTCGATTTACAGCTCGATTCGTCATCGTCTCATTTTGTTAATGGAATAGCCAATCGTGTGAATCGACTGGGATGACTTACGTAACTTAACTTAGCTTCACACTGTATCCCTAACGAGTCAGAGAGAACGGAGAGCAGAACGCCACGGTCTCTACATACGTCTTTCGCTTCGTCCACTTCTATCAACCTCTTAATAGTAATCCATCTTACTTATCAAGAATTAAACGTGATTCTCGCGAAAGGTTAGCTTTTTGTGTTTACCGCTGTCTTATACAAATAGAAATCTTCTAAATTCCTCTAATCATTGCTAAATTGTTTTCAAATGTTTTTCTTTTTTGAGATAAGCTGAAGTATGCAAGTTTCAATGTCATTGATATACAAAAGTACTAATCGTGGCTCTAACTTTATTTGTGCACATAAACATGCAAAAAATAAAATGGATTATCCATTTTAATTAAAGGAGAACCTCCTAAAATTAAAATGGATAATCCATTTTATTTTGAGAGATTTCCTGAGAAATTTCCTCTCTTTTTCCTACTGATTAAACCAAGTATATTGTTAAATCATTAAAATCAATCAAACCACTAAAAATCTGTAAAACAATTACTAATACGCTACAAAATACTAATCTACTAAAAATTAGTTAAAACAATTTAAGGCCACGTGACGATCGCGAATCCTTATCTCGGGCCAGGGTAGCCCGTTACGGCGCAATAATAAAAAGTAGACATTTCGGAGAGTCCTGCAGCCAGGACGCGGTCGCATGGGAGCGGAATGCGGTCCGGCGGGCCTGCGGAGCCCGTTTTCATTGTGACCGGACGACAAATGTATGGTGTATTGTTCTATACTGCTGGTTACACGTTTAGGTTGTTTGATTTGGTGTTTCACATTTTCAAAGTACATAGTAGTTGTATTTTGTGTCATTGGCAAATATCTTAAATAGGTCATTGATGAATGATAACGTCATTTAAAAAAATCATAAACACATATGGCAGGGTAGGCAGAGAGAACCTGGGAACTTAGTGTTAAGATACTCCGTTCCGATTAAAACACTTTCGTTCGCTACTACTACCAGTACTTTCTACATACTCGTATACTTTAAGTTTCTTAACAGCAGATTCTATATTATACATCTATTATTTTGTACAAACGGTGTTGTATGAGTATATTTTTTAAATTTATTTCTATTGTGTTACAAATGTTAGTAAGCCGAATGAAAAAAATAATGTGAATATTTAATAATATAAATGGCAAGGTAAAAATAAGCGTTCTGTTTCCTCAATATTCCGCTAACAAAATATTTATCTCGATTAAAATCTAACTATAAGCAATCAGTTCAAAAACCGACATCGACATAAACCTATATTCATAGTATTAAAATTAAAAACGAAAACCTCGTATCGGTATAATGCGAACGTGCCCACACAAAGCGCTCTGCCTCTAAAGTACAAACTTCGACCGAGTCTGTGCCCGTAATTGCTATGCCGTGAGAGCCGGCCGATCACCTCGGGTGCCGGTGCCGGAGCATAACGCCACCGCGCATCGCTTTAATGGCTGTCGCGAATTGCATGAAAATGTTTGTTTTCATATAATTGTTTGTGGCTTCTTTTTTGTACTATTTGTTGTTATGGAGTTTGTAATTAAATATTTGAGGACGATGTAGTGTAGCGGTACGATTTGATTGTAAACGCGACGGCTGTGGATTCGAATCTTAATCGGGTGTATGAATTAGTTTAATTTTCTCTCTTTGGCAACAAAACACAACGCGGCGTTGAGTTTCGCCATTAAACACGGAATGTCTTGATAATTGGCGACAAGGGAGAGACGGAGTATCTTAACAGCAGGTTCC
Organism: Heliconius hewitsoni; assembly: GCA_018230445.1. Taxonomy (NCBI): domain Eukaryota; kingdom Metazoa; phylum Arthropoda; class Insecta; order Lepidoptera; family Nymphalidae; genus Heliconius; species Heliconius hewitsoni. The sequence continues at coordinate 5,855 of DWAN01003428.1, forward strand.
ATTTGCCTTTGTTGTTATATACATTCGATAATTGCGAAATGAGAGAAAAAGTAGACCAACCCATAACCAAATTTATAACTACGTATATAAGTATATATTAAGCGTTTAACATGTGTAAGAATAAAAAAAACATTTAAATTGGTTGGAGTTACATTGACACATTTTTTTTATGTTTTGCTAGCTCTCATCTTTTGTTTCATTACTGTGAAGTGATATATGGCAGTTTCGTAATGGTGTTCCGTCTATTCGTCTATGACATGTTTATGGTGACCACAGACCACGTCGGTGGCTCATTCAAAATACACAAATTACAATAATACTTCTAAACAATGCGGCGTTTTGTTTTCTTAGACGTTTCCGTTCGTAGAATGAATTTATGTGTGGTTCTAAATTTAAACTTGTAATGTAACTCATGGAAGCAATATTTGGGCTGATTGCTAGTGATAGTTCTTTATACGTTTTACACTTTTCCAGGTATTGTGGGAAAAATGGCGAAATGGAATTTGTACCTCGAACCACATCGCTCACTCAGACTTATTTCAAATGCCTGCTAATACCATCTAAGAACGATCACAGAAAAATCGGTTATATATACAAGAAATTAATTCAAGAGTATATTATTTAAACAATTACTAAAGTCCACAAAATGTTATATTTTATCAATTTCCACTAATTAGTAGCTAACTGCGAAGTTGCGTATATGCTAGACAAACTAACGCTAGTAGGGCGTCAATAGATGGGCATCACGCGGTGTTATGAATGAAAGTGGACCCCCGGCGGCGCGACTGGTGGGGGTACGCCAGGAATTCCAAAAACACGAGTGGGCGACTCGGACGTTACAAAAAAGCCGTCGATCCGGCACGAAGGACCAGAATCAACGTTTCTTTGCTTTTTATCACAAATTGATTTTCACTGAAACTTTTAAAACTCCGCTTTGTTACATTGTTGATTGGTATTTAATAATACTAACTTAGATATTGTTACAATGCAGGAATTAAACATGCTTCAACGGTTGTTGTTTTTTTTTTTTTTTATTAATACGTTGAACGTATATTTATCATTTACTAACACAAAAACAACTAATATGGATTGTCCGAATTGTAAGCGAAATATAAATATTTGTATGTCTCATCAATAAAATATTTCATTTACTATTTATTGAATATTTTATTACTACGAGATAGGGCGTGGATCGAACAGCTGTATTTACCCCCGGACTGCGTCGAGTATCACATTTTGTGCCAAATGCACACTCTACGAAAAGCCTCGCATAGTAAGGGTCGCGAAAGTACTAGCCTGGTCTACTTTACTCTAAATGTTACTTAAGTGCATAAATTTTCCTTATTTTAATATTTATTATGCATTTCTTTTATTCTTTGTGCATATCACGTATTTTGCACAGTAAATAAGGAGAGTGAGATGATAAATCAGCTTGTTTTCTATAATCTGATTTGGAAACGTTGCATGTTATTTAATACCATCGACGTGCAGTTGCCTGTTGTAAATTCCTACAAGTATAAAGCGGGTTTCGCCAGTATTTACGCAATTTCTGGAATTTAGGCGGAAAATGAAGAGCGAAATGTCTGGACATTGTCTAGCTGGTCTAACTTTGTTGTAACAGGAATATAGCGTGAAGATGTAAAAATATAAAACTTGTTCAAATTTATTGACTTATTAATTGAAATATAGCTCTACCAGTGCGATTCGAACCCATAGCCATCGGCCGCAGTAAAACAGGTCTGATCTGCGTGTTTCACGGATGGATTCGTGTACGTCGTATAATTTTTTTCTCGTTTTTTAAAAAACAAAACCGCCTTCCAGCAGTCCGGTCCACAAAAAGGGACACTTAATACGACGTAAACGGTTGCGCTATGGTTTGTTAAAATAACATAATACCCAAGTACTTATTTGGTTAACATGAGAGAGACTGGTGAGGAATGCAGTTCATCTCGCCGGCGCTTGCACGGCATGATTGAAAACCTTGACTCCTTCGATCTGGTTTCAAATCACGTACATTCAACCTCAAAGACTTTTATATGTTGCTCTTGTGTTTATACACCTGTTTTGTATGTGATGGGTTAAAATTATAATTGCTAATATTAGGTCCGGCTGCTTATTTATGGTTTACTTTTTGGTTGTTTCTTTTTTGTGTAGCTTCACGCTGCCTAGCAGGGTAGGCAGAGAGAACCTGGGAAAAAAAAAATAGCACACACTATAATTACAATTTAGTGTCACATATTGATAAATTTAAACTCGACTTAAAATTTTAAACTCGAATTTACTCGACTCGGTCTAGGGGCCATTGTGCGCAGCGCTCTGACTTTAAAAACGATGCATTAATTTCTATTTTCCTATTGTGGCAAAACAAAGTGTCATGACACTTGGTTCTTTGTCTATCCTGCTGTATGCGGGATAAAGCTTCACGCTTTTTCGTTTTCTCGCTCTTGTAACGAGCCAAAGTTAAACTCCGCCACTCAACACTTTAAAGCTCCAGAATTTGGAGAAAAAAGGAGAACATAAGTGTCTTAACATTAGGTTCCCAGGTTCCCCCTATGAAATAAAGGGTGAATCTAAAAAAAATCAAGCAAACGTATCTACAAAACACAACATCAAACAACACAAGGACCATACATTACACTATCTCGTCTATCTCTCTGTAACAGTTAATGAGCAGTTTTGCTTTGTACCTGACTCTGGAGATTTGCGAGGGTCCTTTACGACGGGGTGTTTGTATGACAATGTTTGCCGCGGTCGTAGTACCTTACCCTGCTGGAGATGGTATTGCTTATGTACTAGTTAGTATACGGTTTTTTTTTGTTTTAGCGACAGGACTGTTTTTTATAAATATGGGTAAAGAAAGATATGAATGCAATTGTTTTTAAATATTGTAAGGATTTTATTTAAAAACAGAGCCATGGCTTTGCCCGCTCGAACTACACAATTGTTTATTTTTTAATTTGAATTACTTTTATTCTCCACAAGACAAAAAAACAGAATAGATGAGGAAACTTTGGAATCCAGTGTTAAGACACTCCGTTTCCATTAAAACACTGCCGTTCTCCATTTTCCGCCGGATGTTTTTTTTTGTAAACATTGAAAAAGAAAAAACATTTTAATATAGTTTATATCGTAGAAAACAGCAATTTTAAACGACAAAACTATAAATTACACGCATTACATCAATTAGAAATTCTTTTGTGGTTACGTTCAGGTATAAAATTTACACGTATGTATGTATTTTTGTACTTTGATCGATCATTTTAATGAATTAGTAAGCGAACAATCATTTATATGTGAATATAATTTTTGATATCGATTTATGGTAGGTTTTTTTTATTTGTGATTTAATATATGATTATAGCATTTATATATTCATATAATATACCGTATTGAGACGGTCGTGGCGCAGAGGGTAAAGTGTGCAACGGTTATGAGTTTGATTCCCAGAAACGAGAAGGAATGAAATATTTGATATTTTGATTTGCCTTGCTCTGGTAACGGCGTTAAATCCCGCCACTCAACACGCAATGCTTCCAGAATTCGGCGGAAAATTGACAATAAAAGAGTTTTAATGGGAACGAAGTGTCTTAACGCTAGATTCAGGTCTCAGGTTCCCTCTGTCTACCCTGCTATGTTCGGAATACATCGTGCAGAAAAAAAAAATAAAGTATTCCAATACCGTACCGTGGTTTGCTAATATATGTATACCTAGATTAGTCATAATTTTTCAAAAATCCAAAGAATGACTTCCTATTCCGAATATCCGAACCGTTCTCACGTAAACCCGTGTGAGATATAACACGAACTTGTATTTGGGGTCTCAGAGACCAATAAAAGTCTACCTGCTTGGGTAGATCGTATCTCATAGTCAAAGGCGCCGGCCGCCTACACTACTGTACATCGAAAATTAAATGTAAACCTTATGTCCAATAGTTAAAGTTCATTTTATAATATCTCGTTAAGTGTGGAAGGAATATATAACGGTGTAATATTAAGACACTTTTGTTGGTATCGTTGGTTTTGGTCTTGTATGCATTAGTCATAAATGGCGTTGCTCGTGCGATGCAATTTGAGACGAATGACGTTTGTGCTGATATTACGAATAGATCTTTAATGTAAACGCGACAGGTGGGTGTGGGTTCGATTCCCGTTCGAGAATATGATATATTTAATTATTTTTATGATTATTTATATTTAAAATACTAGAATATCTCTGCCGCTGGGATAACAGAGTGTGGGATAAAAAAAAGAAAGTTATAGTAAAATAAAAAAAAATAATGAATATCTCAATACAACACTATACAACAATCACATTAAGTACAGTCGTTCTTGGTTGAGTTAGAAGAAATTATATAAAAATTATTTTAATAGATACTTTTCTGCATTTATTACATTTAACGGGTTTAACTTACGCAAATCGAAGTGTCAGTAAACTTGGTTTTCAATAAAAATATCGCAAAAAGTACTTTTTGTGATAAACATTTTATCTTTTCTTTATACAAGCAAAAAATATATTAAAATTATTTATAAATTGTAGTTTTTACGTAAACCAAGGAACAAAACGGCGCAGTGAGACTACTTCGGACGGATACGGGTTTGATTCCCATTAAGGAAAAAATATATTTATTTAAATTTCTACGCTCTGGTAGAACCGCGTTGCGACCCCACTCAACACGCAATGTCTTTAAAACACCGACAGAAAGTGAAGAACAGAGTGTCTTGGCACTAGGTTCACCATAACTTTTTTCTATTTAAGTATTCATCTTTCATTAGATATTAGCTAAAGTGATTTAATTGATATAAAATAAATATAAACATAATTGTGTGTCATTTCAAATATATTCCGTTTTATATGAAAGTAAGCACATTTCATTTTGTTTATCTAATAAGCATAATATGACAACAAATCTTATTGAAACCTGAGCCTCTATGAACACATAGCGATAGACTTGGAACACGTGCAAAGTGACTACTGTAAAGGTTATTTATTTATAGTTGAATAGTAGTCGCCGGGTACACGGTGTTAGCGGGCTCGAATCCCAGTTGAGGTTGTTTTTGTAAAAGTATTCAAAATTTTTTAATACTTTTACAAAATTGCCAGTAGTGGGAGATGCGCACAAATATGTTCAATTACAACTTGAGAAAATGCAATATTTCATATTTTCATTTCGGCGGCGTTGGGTTCCGCAACTCAACACACAATTCTTTCAGAATTCGGCAGAAAGTGGGAAACGGAAATGTTTAAACGTGATAGTATCTTAAAACTAGGTTCCCAGGATCCCTCTGCGTACACTGCTATGTCCAAAAATTACCGTGACGTCGAGCGATGATCAAATCCAAAAACCATTTAGTTCACCACTGCGCCACAGTAGCCTCAAATATCATTTATTTTTTATATAAATTATTTTTATCTTACAAAAATGTTTAACATTTGGTTTATATTTATTCATAGCAGTATTTATTGGTTTACTCCCAACGTTACGTCTCTGAGTGCTCTGGAATAGAATGTACAAACAATTTGTTCATTGCCTTATAAAAATACTTAGGAAATACCTACCTACCTTCTTCGATATTAACGAAAGTTGGGCGCGAGGCCAATGATTTTAGATTTTATTTGGTACGAGATCTACGTTTTACTTGGAACTGTTGAATTCTTATTAGAAACAATGCAGTTTTTATTGGAACAAATCCAAATGTTAGTTGAAAATTTTATTGAAAATATATGTAGTTGTTTTTCCGTTTTCCCGTTACTATAGGTATGTATATCTTTATTAGAACAGATTTTAACTATATTAAAAATCTTTTGTTGGTTGAATTAACTTCATGTATTTTCTTTATGGCATGTATGGATTGTTTTCGCGGCATAGGCCATTCGTGGCGCAGCGGCACGAAGTATGACTGTAAAACTGACTGGTTGTGGGTTCGATCCCTACTCGAGGAGATGAAATATTTACTTAAATTTATATTTCCATTTCTTCGCTCTGGTGTCGGGGCTAAGCGCGACTTTGGGTTCTTCCATCCAACACTCAATAGCTCCAGAATTTGGTAGAAAGTGGGGAACGGAGTGTTTTAACACTAGGTTCCCTTTACCTATCCTGCAGTGTGCAGGATACAGCGTAAAGCTGATTTGATTTGATTTGTATTGTTTTCGCTTTCGCTGCATGGTCAAAAAGGTAATACATAGACACTTTCTTAAACAAATAAACTATACGATACCGATAATTCGTACCAGTAGTTCCTGAGATGAGCGAGTTCAAATAAATAAAGTCACCAATTTTATAGCAGCCATCAATACAGTTCTTATAACTAAGACATTTGAAATATATAGAAATTCTTAAATTTTCTACAAAAAGCCAATACAAATACCTCCAGGAATTAACCATTATTGAATGTAAAATCACCGTTAAAGGGAATGCGGGCTCCGCATCAATTAACGTGGACATTAAACATAAGCAACGGCCGTAGCTGTGTGTGGATATAAACAAATAGCGCGGTCGCAGCCGTATGTTGACGTTTAATTTGTCTTAGAGTTTTAAAATATTGTGGCTTTTTGGATTAATTGTGTTAGCTGTATTTGTTATGTGTTGTGGGTTCGATTCCTATTTGTGGGTGTTTAATTATTTACTTTTTGTTAATCTGGTGTAAAAGCACGGTTTTTGAGTTCTGCCACTCAACACGAAACTCGGTGGGACGTGCGGATCGGAGTATCTTAATAGGAAACGAAGTGCCTTAACACTAGGTTCTCATATTCCCTCTGCTTCCCCTACTATGTGCGGGAATCAGCATAAAGTTGTTACCTTGCTTTGTTATAAACAAACGGCGTTTAGTCCCGTCGCTCAACATGTAATGTCTCCGAAATAGGGTGAAAAGTAAGGAACGGGGTAATTTAACACTAGGTTCCTTCTACCTTCCTCCCTATATGCGCCATAGAGCGCAAAACAACAAAAACCCAGTCTTCTTATATTAAGTCGATAATAATTTCTTAGTATAGCAAAATATAATTTTCGCACATGTGTATGTACGAGTATGTTACATACATAAAAGCGTAAGATCAAACGGAACACCGGCTGACCTACATGCCGATCTATTTTAACACCGCGGCTGCCGAAACCCTGACTTCTCTTTGAAACACCCACTCCTTAATGGCTTAAAGTCAATTATTCTTATACTTTTTGTATTTTTAGTATTAATATATCTCACCAGATATCTTTTCAAGGTCGTCGCGGCTTTGATTTGAACGAAATTAATTTTTGTAAGCTTCGTTTTTTTTTCTTGCTTAGCGGTGCTGGTAGAGAGAACATTGTGTTAAAACACTCCATTTACCGCGACAACGTCGTGCTTAATCTTGTAACCAAAGCAAGAAAGTTCAAATCAATTCAATGCCCTTAGTTCTAGAAATCAAATCCACAACAGTAGCTTTTACCGATAGACGATTCGTCGCGCTGTGCCACGAAGAAACAAAGATTTGTTAAGCTTTTAAAAATTAATTTGTAATGTTACTTAATTATTATCATTATTTTTTTAACTTTACGCTGTGTCCCTCACACTGCAGGGTCGGCAGAGGGAACCTAGTGTTAAGACACTCCGTTCCCCACTTTCTGCCG
>DWAN01003429.1:0-13458 GCA_018230445.1 Heliconius hewitsoni
GTTCCCTCTGCCTACCCTGCTGTGTGCGGGATACAGCGTGAAGCTGATTTATTTCTTTATACATATGAATAAGACTGGAGCGAGTACTTAGTTTCATTTTCAAATTGTGAAAACATTTGTTTATTTTGTGTTTTCAAATATTTATGACTCGATTGAATTGCCGTAAAACATAATAATAACAACAAAAAGCAATAGGACAGTTACACTATCATATCCATAAGAAAAAATATATCCATATAAATATCTTTCCAACATATAAAAATAGCAAAAATACTTACAGTAACTTCATGAGCTTTAGGGCATGTGGACTTCAATTTCCACGAATCAGCGAATATAACGGCCGAGGTCTCAGCGATGCCGCCTCCGGACGGCGTCTGGAAGTCGTCGCGAGTGTCCGAGTTGAAGTTACCGCAGAGACCTTTCACCTGGACAATTTGAACACGCTAATCTTAGTAACTATTTTGAATTGAAAAATCGTTAGTTACCGTAGATATAAGCCTACAAATATATAACTACATTTGCAGCATTTGTAAAGTTTACCATGTATATGGCATCAAATAAAATGATAATTTAATAGATTGTGCAAGAATAAATATTTTTTTTTGAAAATTGATTAAGAAATGTGTGCAAAATATATATATATTTTTAATAATGATATTAACATTCTTTATAAAACTAAAAACAATTACTATTTTAGCATCAATTAAAACACGAAACTTTAATTTGTGGTATAGGGAATCAATATAAAGGTTTTGATATACAATTGAACGGAATTCATTGAGGAGTATTTTTTGGATAATATTTAAACAATAATACATACCCTATTCCTCCACATAGAATCGACTTTGACATACACACGAAGACCACGATCCCATTGTAACCTGACACCTAGGGATACCACGTCTAGGAACACATAGGCACCTGCTACACGTAGCTTAATACTGTAAAAATAAAGAAAATATTAATTTGTAAATAGAAATCTTGTTATTTATCTCTTGGATTTAGGGGGTTAGGTTAGGTAGAAACCTAGTGTTATCTCAGCTGACGACTCGCTTGATTTGTCGTTTGGCAATTAAACCCGCAACCAAAACCGATACTTTACTTTACATATTGTAAATTAAATATTATAAGTTCATTGTATTCATTATTCCTTCATATAAATGAAGGAATAATGTCGTGTCGTGTCATGTCGTCGTGCACTATAGGAAACACATAGCCATTCTGTGAGTTTTTGTATTATTTAAAACTACGTATGCAAAATACTTTTTATTTAAAAATGTCAATGAAAATCAATACCGTTTCAAATTTGAAGTATCAGGGAGAGGAGTACTCTTGGTTAGAGAGACAGTTTCTTCATCAGGTCCGCCGTTTCCGACGCGAAGAGTCACTGATTTGGAGCAAGTGGCTCCTGTCGTACCGCATGGTTCATTCTAATAATATAACATTAAACGTGAGAATATAAATAAAAAAATGTTTTAGGATAAAATCTATCAGTTTTATTACCGTAAGATAAATAACGGAGATAATATATCGAAAAATCCCTATACTTCTTCTATGATACAATTTATTATATTCAATTACGTGAAAGGTATTTGCAATTAGATTTGCTAAGTATATCGGGGGCGTAGCTCAGATGGTAGAGCGCTCGCTTAGCATGCGAGAGGTACCGGGATCGATACCCGGCGCCTCCAAATATTTTGTAATAATGTATTTATATTTTTAATTTTGAATATATTTACTTACCAATATGCTACTACTGTTACAAATTGTTGAAATAAGAGATATTGAGCTATTTTATTTTTGTTGTAATTTTTTTTTAAATAGCGTTAATAGAAAATCTGTTGAAACGTGCGGAAATACAAACGTTATACTGTGCGTGATCGATTCGAGTATAATTAAATGATAAATCATTAAAAAATGAAATACTTCTTGTTATAAAGTGCAGTTTGAATTACGCTTTTGAATTTACAATATATTATATATTTATATAACTATACTTATATGTAAAAATAGTTATAATATTTATTTTGCATTGAAAGCTTAAAGGACTACTGAGAAAGGATTTTTCAATTTTTCTTACAGGAACGGGAAAGAAAAAGATTTTACTTTTTATAGTCTCCGCAAATGAGCTTGCGGGCTACAATGCATCAATACATACATATATGGAGGGAAACTAAATATCCCACCTGTATCTCAACGTTGAACCCATCCTTGCCGTCAGTGGTGCCCTTGGCCAGCAGGTAGGTGCAGACGCCCTCGAAGTCGTAGTGCTGTCCGTCGAAGGTGGCCACGTGCGAGTCGCCCCACGCGCCGCACTCGCCCGCGCACTGCCGCTCCGAGCACGTCCACCGGCCGCTCTTGCAGTCGCTGCAGAGTTATATAGAACATATGGTAGATAGAACCAACCATCTTCGCATTTACATTTTAACACTGTGCTACTGCATCGGCGGCCTCAACGTAATAAAATAATATTCGCTCAAAACACCCACGATATTGGATGTAAATCTGGAGTTTTATTTGATAACGGAGTTTTCAAAAAAAATTATCTCTGTTAAAAATATATTCAAAACAATAATAATATGTTAACTCAAAGAATGATTAGAAAAAACCCTCAGTCTTACGTACACAGCCTTCACTCATAACGTTTTTTTATTCAATATATGTTATAAATTGAAATTAAATAATATCGGGGGCGTAGCTCAGATGGTAGAGCGCTCGCTTAGCATGCGAGAGGTACCGGGATCGATACCCGGCGCCTCCAAAACCTTTTTTTAAACCTAGGACGTACATTTTTAATTATCACACTATTATTTCTCTTGTATTATGGTGGTTAGAGAAATAAGGGTAGCAATGTATTTTTCATTTCTTCACGGTAAGATAAATTAAAGAACTTGGCCTCGTATGGCCTTAGTGTTGGAAATGGCTATCCTTGTCTCATTTAGCGGCGTTGAGTTCTCCACTCAACAAGCTATGCCTCCAGAATTCGGCAGAAAGTGGGAAACGGAGTGCCTTAACACTAGGTACCCTCTCTCCCTCGGCCTACCCTGCTGTGTGCGGGATACAGCGTGAAGCTGATTTTTTTTGTTTTATTTATATTTTAATATGATATAAACATTGTTCGTTCGAGATACTAACCGAAAACCAACGCTTACACATTTTGCTAGAAATCACGTCATGGAATGCCATAAACAATATTAATCGTTTGTCTTAGACCCAGCTAAGTTGATAATATTTATAAGAAGCTAGTTTACAGTTGGTAATGCTCTACATTTAATTATACTGATAAGTGAAAGGCTTTAGTCTTGTCTTATAAAACCTTCACTTGTAGTATTTTTTAATCAACATATACTACAAATTCAATTCAAGTAATATAGGGGGCGTAGCTCAGATGGTAGAGCGCTCGCTTAGCATGCGAGAGGTACCGGGATCGATACCCGGCGCCTCCAAATACAAAATTTTGCCAATTTTGGAAAATTGCGTTTTAAAAAATATCTTTATATAATGTTTATAGTGAATACCGTAGGTTGTTTGTCGTTTTAATGATGCAAAAAACATGTGAGAGGGCCCCGTCTTGTCATTCGATCATACTACGATACATCGGCTAATTTTAATTTTTACGGCACTATACTCTATCAATTTGAACAGATGGAAACGGAGTAATTTATCACTAGGTTGTTTTCAAATTATTATGTGTACGAGACTATTTTAGCGGATACCGATGACTTCAGATGAAGAAACAGTTAAAAATAATATATACCGAAATTGGAGAAGGACCTCTAGCTTCCCTAGTCGTTTTGGTACATCTTATTTTGCCTTTCATTAGTTAATGTAATACTAACTAGTATCTATTAGTACTATAATTCGCTGATCTTGACTGACTGATCAATGCATTTGACTTGGCTTTGCCGTTTTTCACTTCAATATTAAGTAATCGTGCCGACTTTCCCCAAAATTAAATTCGAGCTCAGAATCGTCGTGCACTATATGAAATATATCAACTAAGCCATGGTAGTGATCTACCATTAATTCATAATATACTTGTACATACACAACGATATATAAAGTTGAAATTGGTCTACATTCACTTGCACTGATAAGTGAAAGGCTTTAGTCTCACAGCCTTCACTTGTAGTATTATTTAATCCAATATATATTTTAAATTGATATTAATTAATATCGGGGGCGTAGCTCAGATGGTAGAGCGCTCGCTTAGCATGCGAGAGGTACCGGGATCGATACCCGGCGCCTCCAAATTATTATTTTTTAACAGATTTTTAAATTAGCATTAAAACATGTAACCTTGCAATTTAATTTTACAAATTAAGTCCTACTTTAAATTTTTCTTTATTTTTTGTATTAAGAAAATCTTCAGCTACTAACTGATGATGAAGTATATATGTATTTTTGTAAAGATTACGATTAAAAGTTTAGCGATTTTAGAAAATTATATTTTCGGGACAAGCATTATTATCTCATAATATATTTTTAGTTGGACGCTATTTGCTAGTCTCATCACCCACTTGAGATATTAAAAAAAAACATTAAGCTTGCATACATTTTAAGCTTAGCACATTTTATTTCTTAATTTTTCAGACATTGAATTGAGTAGCGGAACTCAATATTGTGATTTTTCTTGTTACTAGAGCAAGGAAACGAATAATTTATTAGAGAAACGAACCCACAACCCTCCCGTTCATACACCTTCCAAATATTGCCAGACTTACCAAGTATTACACGCCTCTTGCATGCTATGGCCATCAGGATAGCTCCTACCGCCGTGGTGGCAGGGACACTCAGTTGGGAGCACACATTTCTTAGAAGACGCGTCGAGCACGTAGCCCTTCTTGCATTGGCAGCCCGGTCGGCATTCTTGCGATGTTATTGATTGAGCCAAATGCATGTTCTGAGAGAAATAACAATAAATAATACGTCAATTTTGATAGAAGTAGAAGTAGATTTATAAATGTGTTTTATTTCACGTGAGTAAACCTCTGAATATATACCAATTTTGTTTAAAAAAATTATATTAATAGTAGTAGATACTACCGTAGTTCGTTTTGTGTTAAAAATATATATAGGTGATTAAAAATGTTGGATCACATTTTGTACAATTGACATAATAATAGTCAAGAAATAATACTTTAATCTGGCAAATAATCCTATTATCTTATAGGTGAAAAGAAAAATATGCTGTTCAGACTCTGAAGAAATCTTAATCTTTAATTCTTACAACCTTTTTTCACTTACCTTACAAGTCAAAGGTTCGGCAACCTCACAAGTCGTAAATTCCATATTATGAGCGCTACTACAGTTGCTACGAAGGTCTTCCGCTGGCGGGTATTGCTTTATTTGTTCCGGCGTGGCGGGTGCGCACTCCCATCGCGCTCCTACACATGTGCTGCAGTAAAAAAATAGTAGTTAAAAACATATGGAAATACTAAGTTAAAAAAAATAGGTATATAAGATTGATCCTAGAACAATTACGTGTAAAGTCAGATGTTTTCTATTTGTGTCACGTTGACGTCTTAATTTTATAAATATGATTATTTTAATCCTATCACATGAGCAGTCATTAATAACAGCAATCCTATGAGCACCAAAACATGTTCTCGGGAAAAATAATTATTTACAACAAATTCATAAATCTATATAAAAATGGAATCAATTATAAAATATAATTAAGTCTAAGCTTATTTACCATAGTTCACGTTCTCGTTTTCCAGCCCTAACTTCCTTGTAGCCAGGCTTGAACTCCATACCCTTGTGGAAGCATGTGCACATGGCGATTGGTACGCATACGTTATTGTTATCTAAAACCTAACGAACAAATCAAACAATTTATTATAAGTTTCTTACTTATTGTATAAATTAATAATTCATTATTAAAATTTCTAATATAACATTAAATTTTATTTCAAATCTTAGTTGCTAATTAGGAACTTATCGTATCAATCGAAGTAATAAGTTTTTGTTACTTAAATAAGAAACATCACACGATGGTGATCTTAAGTACAAAAGTGCAAATTCTATTTATATTTTATGTTAAGAAAATATTTAAAAAATGTTGTGTTTATTTAAAAGCAAAAGATTTAAGATGAGTTTAACTTATGGTTTGATAAGATATTTTTTTTAAATGCTCTTGTAAACTGTCACTCTTACGCTATGAGTATTATTAACCTGTCCCGTGGGGCACGCGCAGCCCTCCACGCAGGCGGGCCTGCAGCTGAGCGAGGCGGCCAGCGACACGTCGGCGCACGTGCGCAGGCAGCTGTCCGCGCACACCGAGTACTGCTGCCCGCCCGTGCATTGCACCTCTGGGGGTTACAGCCTCATTTATACCACTCTCACCATCATCACTGAGCGTGCGGCCGCCACCCAACACGCAATGCTTTAAGAAATAGGCGGAAAGTGGAGAACAGAAGTAACTTAATGAGAATCGGAATTCAATTTAAACAATACGTTCCCAGGATCTCTCTGCCTACCCCGCCCCGTGTGGTATACAGCGAGAAAGCAGACTAGGAAAACACTATGCTTGGAGTATTTGTGAACTATTAAATCTGACAGAAGGTAACCCGACAGAGTAACTACCACAGCTACCATGAATATATCATTGAACAAGACATTGAAATTAAATTCGATTCGATTTTATAATATTAAATGCTGTGGAAGCAGGAGTCTCTAAAAAATATAATTAATGTCTAGAATATACAAATGTTTAAAAAATAATATTATATTTACTTAAAAACAGCACTATGTACGAGTATGTGGATTTTGTGAAAAATATCCACATAGACAGCAGTATACAAACATCTCTAAAAGCAATATGCACTACACCGCCTCACCGCACTCGGCCACGCCGTAGCGCCACTGCACGAGCACGCCGGCGCGCGCGCACGCGTCCGCGTAGTGGCCCAGCACGGGGCACAGGCAGCGCGCCGCGTCGCCGGCGCACGCGCACATGTCGTACACGCAGTCCTGGTAGTGCGCCGCCACGTCCACGTAGCCGTGGCACGCTGGGGACACAGATTACTCTTGTTGTACTCTACATTTACCCTTATATATTTCAAGATATAACGATTACATAGTTTAAAATTAAAATGTAGTAGAAAATGTGTAAAATGAAGAAGAACATCAAAACAAAACAATTTTTACTATATAAAATGAAACTAAAATTATGTTTAATGTATCTATCGTAGATTTCAAGTAAAAAAATAAATTTAATAAAAATATTATTACCAATACAAACTAGCACTCTAAGTTGAGAAATAAAAAAAAGAAATTCCCTGCTTACATTCAAACAGTGAACTCTTCAAATGACTACAATATTTCTCCGCAGCCTCCTTATTCTCCACATTCACGGTACACGGATGTTCAGGCTCCGTGGCCGCGATGTCGTCACAGAATTCTCTGGTCTTCCACTTGTTGGCGAAGGCGAGTGCTGACTGTTCCACATCACCTTCAGGTGTCAGGAAATCGTCTTTTTGGTCCAAGTTGAATGTTCCGCAAAGACCCTATGTAAGTTAGCAGTGTGAATAAATTAAACATTTTAACTTTTTGTTGGTTGTATTATATAGAGACGAAGAAAGAGTAGATAAATAAAACATGTTGTTCCTACTTTTATCTATTTAAAATTCTTGAGGGTATTTTAAAAATATACCGACTTCGAAACGACGACGACGACGAAAAATATTCAAACAGACATTACAACTAATTTTTATCAAAATATGGAAATTAAAATTAAAATATCTTATCGCAAGTAACTTGCGCCATTCCTAATTTTTTAAATGATATATTATCAGAAGATTTTTAATTTCAGAATTATCAGAAAATTATACCAAAACGTTAAATATTTTTACAATTAAAATAAAAATGTCAGTGTATAAAAAAAATAACAACATAAATTATATTATTACCTTTGTGTGTTCGCTGAATGATGGTGGTACGTCCACAAATACCCTGGTGTTGCCATCCCACCACAGGTCTACTTTGATAGGCAATTGTACTGAAAAAGCATATCATATGAATATGTTTGAATATGTAGTCATTAGATTCGAACCTAAAATCTCCCCAATTTTTATTTATGAAATTTTA
The DNA here is from genome assembly GCA_018230445.1 of Heliconius hewitsoni. Lineage (NCBI taxonomy): Eukaryota > Metazoa > Arthropoda > Insecta > Lepidoptera > Nymphalidae > Heliconius > Heliconius hewitsoni. The sequence continues at coordinate 8,092 of DWAN01003429.1, forward strand.
ATAAATAAATATTACATAATATTTATTTATTTATTAATAATTTTATTGTATTTATCGCGTTTAAATTAGATCAAATTCGTATTTATTTACTACTTCTTAAGTACTTACTTATAATAAACAGCGAAGAAGCAGCCCTTATCCTAATTTCTCCCACGTTAACAGGCAACTGATTAATTTCCTTTCCGTTGACTAGTATCAAACCGCCTTGTTTTAGATGTATGTTAGCGCCATTGTATGCAAGGCTAACGGCCTTAGTGCAAGACGGCTTGCCTTCACCTTTGTAGGGTGCTAGATTCATTGCCTGAGTAACGATGAATTAATTTCAATTATTGAATCAATTTAAAAAGGTTTTTTGCTTTTTATCTATTTTAGTTGTTATTGGGGCTGAATTAATATTATTAAAAATATTAAACAATATATTAACAATAACAATTAATATAGATTTTTTAATACGATATATAATATCATACTTTATAACTACATATTTCCCTATTTACACCCAAAAATTACACTATCTTCCCATAAAAAAATAATACTGAATAAAATAAAAAACTGAAATCAATATTTACCTCACTAATACTGCCCGAACATGCCACATTTTCCACATCAATGGTAATATTATCAGTTTTCAATAATGTGTAGGTGCAGTGTCCCATAAAATTATATTTAAGTCCATCGAAGGTGGTGTAATGGGGGTCGCCCACCGCACTGCAGCGAGCACCGCATGGGATCTGGGTACATATCCATTCACCCGCTTGGCATGTGCTGGGGGAATAAAGAATATGATTATTCAATACAATATCAGAATTTCTTTTTTATATGAAAATAATAGACAAAATGGGTCAAAAAATAATGAAAAATTTACCAAGTGTTACAGCTCTTCGGTATGACGGCTCCAGGTGGGTAGTTTTTGTTTCGAACTCGACACGGACATTCTTCTTTTTGTACGCAGCGACCACTCTCCAAAAGCATGCCTGTATTTTATATGTTTAGTTAAATTTTAGGTCAAAATTATGCGAGGACATTCAAATTCGAAATATTCTTTATTCAAATAGACTAATATAAACACTTTTGAATCGTCGAATGGATTCGGGTTCGGAAGGCAGTTCTGCTGAGAAGAGCCGACGAGATACTAAACAGTTTGTCTTTTCAATGTCAATGGTATAATTTAATGATTACCTAAACTGACAGCTACCCTGCGTGACATTAAATAGACATTAATTCCATACATTATTATCCTGTAAATATTCTTGAACAATGTAATAAGTTTTACTTTTTTGTATTTTTTTACAGATAGAGATAGTTTAAATTAATGCGTCTACAAAATCGTTTACGTCGGGAATACGTTTTATTTTTGGTTTACGTAATACAATCTTATTCTTCTCTGTCTTAACAATCCTTATTCTCCTTAATATCTTAATTCCAGATTTAACCTTCCTCCTAATCCAACCAGTTCCAGGCGACCTACGTGTGTAGGTTATATACAACACACACTAGATGGCGGTATAGCGTAGCCAAAGCGCAGCAATAGAAGATCCCGGAAAAAAATATTTTCAATATACGCTTCTCTATTCAAAAATTACGATGAAATTAAGTCCATATCAAGATTCTTTATGAAATATGTAGTTTAGGATTTATTTTAGTGTGTTGTATTTTTCTAGTCAAGCACTTTCATTTGATACCCATATTGAGGATGATTTTAAAAATATGTAGTCTGCCATTTTATTATGGCGGCCGTCTTGGATTTATTTTATCGTGTGCTGTTCAGCAATTGTATTTAATACCCATATCGAGGGTGATTAAAAAATATATAGAACGCCATTTTGTAGCGGTAGCCATCTTAGCCTTGGCATATACATACTAAATACTTAATAATATATCGCGATTCGATTTGCTTATTTTTTTTTAAGGAAAAAGCCAAAGGCAATCGAGCGTACGGGTCACCTGCTGGTATGTGACTACCGCCGCCCATGACAGTGGTTACAAGAAAGCCGTAAATTTTGAATGAATTTTTACGATGATGGCGAATCAAGCTAAATAAAATCTTAAAAATTGCCGGCCGCATGATGTAGTTTCAGTAAAATTTTTGTCTAAAAACGTCGGTCAGCAAGGTATTATGTACATAATGTATATGATTATTTAAAAAAAAATGTTTGGTTAAATAACAGGATATAATGTACTTTTTTTCCTTCTTTGAAAAATAAAAATGTATATTGTTTAAATATATATTAAACAGTGACAATTACATTACTCATCACCAGCAAGGAAATCACATTTCCGCTTACGATAATATATCAATGCCGTAAAATATATTTTTGAAAATAAAAATACACTCTAAACATTCTGGATTATAATTTTTTTATTGTATAATTTTACTGCACAATAGACATGGGTCGTAACTTCTTTTAGGCATAATCGGTTGCGACTGGTTTCGGGTACACGAGTAACTAGTTTTCAAAACTGCTTATTTTTGTAACTAGGTACTAAGCATTTGCTTACGCTTACTTATGATTACAGAAAACGTTAAATGTAATAATAACGGTAAAAATTGTTATGATTACGAAAATGCTTTAGGCTATATTATATTCCTAGAATTTTAATATTTAAAAAATATTAACTTTTTTTTCAAAATTTGTTTTTTAAAGGGATATAACTAATTCAAAATTTAAAAAAATAGATTTTTTTTATAAAAATATCCTATGTTCATTATCTGATTTTTTTATAATTATATATATGTTATATTTCTTTAAGCTATATTTACTTAATAATATAATAAAGTTCGCTTAGTTATTTAATAATAATAATCTTTACTCATAATTAGGTTCGCTTTTTTTAAATTCACTGTTATAAAATATTCATAAATATTATTTATAATCAGTTTACTTTTTCTTTTTTTAGTACTATTTTTAATTCCATAGAATTAAACTTATGCATTTACTAATTTAAATTTTTAGCATCACTTTTTATTTTCATGGAGTGTGTAATCAATCATATTTGAATTACGTTTTTGTTCTAAGAATGGATATGAAAATAATGTACAATGCATACAAAATCGATCTATTGCTGTCTCTCTTTTCGTTCGAAGCGTAGTTAGATAGAGGGAGATGCGACTATGTTAGGATTGATGTAACTGACATTACTATTTTATAATATAATCTATTTGAAATAAGTTACAGTTGTGCTGCAACTGCTTTTGACAAATATGTTACTGCTTACTATCAGAAACTACGTATGTGAAATAATCGTTGTTTGTCCCCGAAACTAGTTATGCGATTGTTCGACTCGTAAGCATTTTCTGTAAGCCCATTACAGAAAATGCTTACGAGTCTCCCATTTTCTGTAAGAGTCGAACTCTTACGAGTCGAAGCCTATGTCTACTGCACAATATCAAAAATTCCTTTGTATTGCCCAACCTCCTAAAATGTGCTCAAATAAAACTATTAAGTTTTAAACTGGGAAATGAATAGCGTACCATCAGGACAGAAGCATCCTTCAACACAAGTGGCGTTCTCCTTCACTAGAATATCTGGTAGAGCACAACTGGGTTGAGTATCGGGCCCACAGGATTTATAGACTTTGCCGGCTGGACAAATCATTGCTGTGAAAATAAAATATATATTACTTTCTTTTGCTATTCTTCTTCTTTGGAATATTTAATTTGAAACAAAAATAACGTATTATTTTATATATTATACACAAACTTACGGCAAGTGTCGGAGTCTCGCCACGCCCTCATCTCCTCTACGCCGTGTCTCAGACACTCCTTGGCGTACACTGATACCGTCTTACACGCACATTCTTCTGGACCTAAAAATATAAATTAAGTTGTCTTTGAATACATAGTTTTTGGTATATCGTAATAATATCAAGATCTTTTTTACTCTATATATTCTTCTATAAATTCAATTTACTGATTTCTTTATTACTAATACCAACTGCATAAATAATATTTCAATAATTTCATAAAAAAGGAAGCCACTCGTAGCGCACACACACAGAGGCACAAAGTGTTGTAGGTTCGATTTCCACTCGAGGAAAATTAAATGTTTAATATTTCCATTTTTTTCGCTCTGGCTTTGAGGCGCTAAGTTCCGCCGCACAACACGCTTTACCTCCCATATAATTCGGCGGTAAAAAATGAACGGAGTGTCGTAACACTAGGTTCCCTTTGTTGTGTGCAGGATACAGCGTGATATTAATAAAAATTATAACGTAAAAAATGTTAATTGTAAAGAATATTAAATAAATTAACTTACTTAGAGTCGTGACACACGCGCAATAGTCCCATTGGCAGACTTCTAGAAGTTGAGATACGTCCATTACCTAAAAAAAAAAAACATTATTATACTGAAATTTTCTATTATAAAAATATTTCTATTATATGCTCTTATTTTCCACCAACAAAACATTTCCTCGAGTAAATTTGAAAAAGGAACGTCTACATATACATTATATTAATAAGTGAAACGAAAATTTTGTTAAAAAATTTAGTTAAAACTGTGCGGACTGCTCTTTTTTTTCTTTTTTTAAATGAGCAGTATGCTGTTGGCCCTACTGGCCTCTACAGCGTCACCGGGCTTTGGGAGGCCGAGCTAGAAGAGCTCTGACCTTGGCCTTATAAGGGCATCGCAAGGGCGTCTCCCTTGGGACAAGAGGGACTGATAAATATCAAATTTAGCAGTTATAGTTCATATAGAGAAGGAGATTAGAAGAGAAGAGAAATTTATTAAAAATATTGCAATAAACTATGAAAATCACAATACATATATTTGCATGAAGGAAAATATACGTTGCAAAGGTCACGCGTATTATAAACGTCAAATGGTTCTTTAATATTATAAAATAACTAAACACACTTCGTAATACACGAAAAACATTATACACTTTACACACAAATATAAAAAAAAATAGCATTACCAACCTTAGAGCATTTTCGGAACTTATCCTTGCTGAAGACTTTAGAACAAAATTGCATCGCTTTCTTCATATCAGCATCTGATTTTAAGACGCAAGCGCTAGTATCTGAAGGACTTTCGTCACAAACATCTAAAAGATTTAATTATTATTAATTGTTAGTACGTAAGCTATTATCAAAAAAATATATATTAATATAAATCAATATCACTACTTCATTTTGGCAAAATGCTGATTCTTGGTTCTTGAACTAATAATCCTATTTTTATGAAACGTAGCTAAGAACCACCGTAATGGACAAGGCTTTAGATTAAAAAAAACACATTTAAATTAGATCATTAATTCAAGTGTTACAGTTTTATAGACAGACATACCGACAGACTATGTATTTTATTTCCCCCCACTTTCTGCTGAATTCCGGAGGCATTGCGTGTTAAGTGGCAGAACTCAACG
>DWAN01003430.1:0-13458 GCA_018230445.1 Heliconius hewitsoni
GACTACGGACTACTGCAAAGTGTTCGAAACGTCGGGTTTCCAAAAATGTATAAAATGACGAAATATACGCGATTAATCCGGTTAAAATAGTTTCATTTTATGGTACGCGATATAAGTATATCTAGACAAGGTTGGTTTTGAAACTCTATCGTGGAGACCGCACGAGGTAGAGAACGCCCACCCAAAAAGATAAGTGGATGAAATCGGACGATTGACAGATTTTAATTGGACGAGAGTTGTAAAAGACAATAGACGATTTGAACTACATCGTTATTTTACAAGAGTTGGAAAAAAAGAGACATAGATGAAAGTTTGATTTCCGCTCGGAGTAGTTGTTTTCTCCAGTGGACAAAGCGCAGCGTTCGGTTGCGCCAAATCACATACATCGAGTGGAGTCGTTCTAATTTACCGAAAGTAGAGAACAAATTGTCTTAATTCTAGGTTCTCTTTACCTACTTTGTATCTGTACTCGACTGTCTATACAAAAATTACAATTTGACATAACCTTTCTTTTGAACAATAGACATATGTACTTTTTAATAAATCAGCTTCACGCTGTATCCCGCACACAGCAGGTTAGACAAAAGGAGCCTAGTATTGAGACACTCCTCTCTCCACCGTCGTTCGTTTTCTGCCGAATTCTGGAGGCGGAACTCAACGTCGCTCATTGCCTCGACACCAGAGCGAAGAAATGAAAATATACCTTTAAATAAATATTTTATTTTCTCGAGTGAGGATGGAACCCACAACCATTCGCGTTTACAGTTACACGTTTGTGCTTCTGGGTCACGACTGGCTTTTCTAAGCCACATATTATTTCGATATAATTAAAAATATATAAAATAATGTATTGAGGCCGTTATGGTGCAGGAGTTGGACTTTAACGTAACAGTTGTAGCTTAGATCCCCACTCGAGAGAATGAATTATTATTTATTAATATTTTCATTTCTTCGCTCTGGCACTTAGGCAAAAAACCCGTCGAGTTCCAGCACTTAATACGCAATACCTCGAAATATTCGGCGAAAAGTGGGGGGAGATGTGTCCTAACACTAGGTTCCCTCTGCCTACCCCGTCGTGCGTAATAAAGCGTGAAGTAGACTTTTTTTAAATAATTATCCAGGATAAATTAAATCTAGAATTTATTAAAAAAATGAGAAGGCAATGATTCTATATCCGAAAGCTTCAGCCCAATTGTAACTGAGTTACTGACCTGGGCAAGCTTTTTATAGTTCGGCACTTAAACATGTCGCACCCAATTTCGGCGAGCTGCGCACACAAGTTGAAATACGTAATAGCCATTTGGAACTATCGTTAAAATATATAGTTTTTTCGACCTAATATTTTTTTACTTCACTTTTATCGTGTAAAAGGCTTAGTGGAGGCTGTTTTTCCATCTTTATATTTATTTTCTGTTTATATAAGGTAAAAAATAGTGATAGAAACATTGTTTTTATCATAGAATCCAGTTGTGGCGCAAGTGCCCCTGTTTGACTGTAAACGCGACAGGTTGTGGGTTCCATTTCCACTCGCGGTAATGGAATATTTAATATTTTCACTCGCTCTGGTGTCAAGGCAAACTGGATCGATTAATTAGGCCAGAACGAGACGGAAAGTAGGCAGGAGGAGTGTCTTAACACTAGGTTCCCTCTATCTACCCTACGTCTTGCGGTATACAGCGTAAAGCTAAAAAAAATATTAAAATATTTTAGAAGCTTGTATTTTTTTAATTATAATTTTCATAACCTCTTTACCTTATTAAAATCTTTCTCGCATGGGCGTTATTTAATTAAGCTAGCTGTTTAATGCTGTAGCTCTCATATTAGGCTATTTAGTAGACGATGTACTTCATTTAATTTATTTTTATGTGCTCAGAGACAGAAAAAGTTCCCTCGTTAAGTCAAGAGACAACTGTACTAAATCACGAGGACTCGACCCCCATCTACGATTACTATCTCCAAATTACAGAGAGGGGTAGTATGCCAAATTATATTACATTATTACGTTGGCTCCTGTTTTCCTTTTTTTTTCAGCTTCACGCTTAATCCCGCACATAGTAAGGTAGGCATAGGGAACCTAAGACCTAGTGTTAAAACACACCATTCTTCATTTTCCTCGATACCAAAGCGAAGAAATAAAAATATTAAATATTTCGCTTCTCCGATCGGAAACCGAACCCACAACCTGTCGCGGTTATAGTCGATCGCTTGAGCCTCTGCGCCTGGACTGTCTCTATTTACCTTATTATATAAAATCCCTTATGAATGTCAATCAGTGAAAATAAAGAAAATATTTCATCTCTTTCCATGTAGTAAAAGGCAATTTTAAACCTTTTATTGTTTTAAACCTTTTATGGTATACAAATTTACAAAGTATTAAAATGTTTCTTTTATTATATTATGTAGTGATAATTACAGACAAGCATACTCAATACAGTTTCCGGCAAAGTAATCTTAATACGTTAAAGTTGTTGACGCGACGTATTAAATACTGCGTATATAATATATATATATAATTATTATTATTATTTCATATAATTTGGGAATTTTACTTGATTCCATTTGAGTAAGCTAACAACATATTTAAGATCAATCGGTATAGATTTAATTCAAAAACCAATACTTACTATATCCATTGAAAGTCCCGGACAGTACAACGTTGTTTAAATGTAAGAAAATAAAACATTTGTTCGAGTTAGAGATGGAAAAACAAATAGAGGTTTAACAAAGGACCACAGCCACGAACTGGGATCGATGTACAAAAGATAGCGAGGGCGGTCACTGATTAATTCCACAACACGGACTGACAGTGAGCTTACGAGCTTTCATTTGGACGCGGCGACATACGTATGCTACAGACTAAAATATAAATTAGACTATTTATATAATTTTTGATTTAATTATATATTTGATTATTATTGTTTGTTTCAGCTTGATGCTGTATCCCGCATAGAGGAGAGTAGGCAAGGAGAGTTTGGGAACCTTGTGTTAAGACACTCTGTTGCCATTAATCATTTCCGATTCCTATTTTAAGCCAAATTCTAGAGGGATTGCGTGTTGAGTGGTGAAACACAATATCGCACGTTGTGTCATTACCAGAGCGAGGAAATAAAAGTATGAAATATTTATTTCCACGAGTGAAAATCGAACCGACAACCATTTCATTCACAATCTCACGCTTGTGCTCTTAAAGTTTGAAGCGAGCTATTCCTTATTTTTGCTTCACTCTGTATTTAATATGAATTTGACTCGACGCCGCATTTTGTCATATTATTAGAGCGAGGAATTGAAAATAATTCATTAACACATGTGGAAATCGAACTCACGGTTTATCGCCAGACCACAACAGCCTCAACCTATTCTATTTATCTACATTTTCTACTCGCTTTGCATGATTTAACTTGCATCAGTAGGTGTTTCTATTTTTTTATTTGAATCTGTGACTACCGCATGAAATGTCCGTGAGCGAAAAATGACTTTGATGTTTTTAATTACTTTCTGGTAATGTAAATTTATTTCGGCAACCAGAAGCGATGTCGAATCAATGCTTTACTTCGTTAATTAAAATCTCTTCATTTCAAAGGTGCTACCGCATGTAGCAGTGGAGCTTAGTATTAAGCCATGTACTCCCCAATTTTCACCCAACCCTGGAGGCATTGCGTGTTGAGTGGTGGAACTTAACGCCGCACTTTGTCTCGAGACATGAGCGAAGAAATTAAATGTTTTATTTCCTCGAGTGGGAATAGAATCCCACAACCTGTCGCGTGCACCGCGACTAGCCTAAAAGAAACTTTTTTTTATACACAAAATTTAATAAGCTTTAACTTTATTCTGAAATAATAAAATTTAAAGTGTGATTTATCATATTACATTACACTCCTTCAGAATTTGAAAGTCAAGACAAAGGGGGGCGTTGAGTTCCGCCACTCAACACGCAATGCCTTCAGAATTCGGCGAAAAGTGGGGAACAGAGTGTCTTAACACTGAGTTCCCTCTGCCTACCCTGCTGTACGAGATACAGCGTGAAGCGTTATATTAAAAACGTTCAATGTCTTACGAAAAAAACCAAACAACCAAAAAGGTAAACATAAAAGAGATAATAGCTCAACTTCGACAAGATAATTAATAATTTCCATCGTCTTTATTAATGTTAAAAAGTTGCAGCGCTTTACACCGCCTGCATTAATAGAGAGAGTATTTCAGAAATTCCTTTTTCATGATAATCTCTGCCAAAGTTCACTTTTTTATTATTTTTTTTACACTTTAATAACATGCGAAATGAAGGTCGGGCACGTCTCGTTAAATGGTTTGGTCGGCTCCTTGCATCGTGGCAAATTCAGTTCCATTGTGGGGAGGTGGGAGGAGGTGTCACTCCCCCCTCCCTCCATCTCCTTTAAACCATTCAAGCAGTGCCGCGACTTTTATTGCTTTGGATATTGGAACATATTTCATAATTTTTGAATAGTGATATATTTGATTCCACTTAAACCTTTTAAATTTACCACCTTTTAAATTTACAAAGCTACAGTCAACACAGCATCCAATATATATATTTTATCAGTTTCTCGCTGTATCCCGTAAGTGGCAGGGTAGGCGGAGAGAGCCTAGAATTAACACTTCGCCTAATCCACACTTTCACTAGAATTCAAGTGTCATTGGAGTGGTGAAACTTAATGCTGCGCTTTACCTCGACACCAGACCGAAGAAATAAAAATATTAAATAATCAATTCCATCGAATAGGAATCGACTCGACAACCTGACTCGTTTACTGTCAAACGCTTGTGCTCCTGCGCCACGACCGGTTGTTATATCAATAGATATTTTTTATACAGTCTTCAATCTTATTACATCATTCATTATGTAATTGCGATCAATTATTCCAATGAATTATTATTAGAGAGTAATATAGGTTTTCATTTTTTTTACCTACGTATATTCTATAAAAAAACTATATTTTATATGATTAAAATAGTAGGAAAAAACCTTATAAAAATAAATAAAAATTCTTGTTCAGTAGTATTTAAGGAACATAAGATCTTAAAATGGTTTTCATCTTATAGATAGAGCGATTAAAGAGTTACCATTTTTGCGCGATAATATTATTTAAAAAGAAATGACATTCTACCATTTAAAATAAATGTAAATAACAACATTTTGTTAAGATGACGATTAATTATAGGTATAATTACCGCTATTTTCTTTTTTTTTATTCGCCATTTTCTTTTATAATCTTCTATTACTTAACAGACGAGACCATAGATATTAAACAAGAGTTCGTCTGAGTTTGATCAGCGCCGGCAAATCCTTGCGCAATGTGGTTTTATTTCGCTCTCTCGCAATCAGAGCAATTAAGGAGAAGGAAAAAAATATATAAAAAAGAACAAATTGACTAAGTGTTGAAGTTTAAGTCTTTATTTTGTTTTTTAAAAAGTATTTTAATTATCACTTCTAAGCGTTATATACATTTCTTGGACTTCACGCTGTATCCCGCATGGTAGGTCTAGTTTTAAGACAGTCCGCTCCCCACTTTCAGCCAAATTCTCAAATGGGAATCGAACCCACAACCTGTCACGTTTACAATTATACGCTTGTGCTCCTGCGCCACGACTAGCCTCGAATCGATCTGTTGATCTGAAAATATCGTCTCGATTTAGGGTAATAATAAATAAATGATAATGAAATGATCAACGAACTAAAACTATTTAATTTGGCCACAGCTTCAGCAGTAATGAACGCAAAAATTCTTTTTTGATTCACGGCGTAACTGAAACGTCGACTGAATTTTAACTCTCGATATCAAAAATTTTTGCATGGAATTTGAATAAAATATTTATTGAAATTTTTGAACTTAATCTATTGGAAAAAATATAAAATATATTTTTGTAAATGTATAAATAACTTTCTTAATTACTGCCTGCTTACTTTTTATTTATGAAAAAGAAAAAAAATATTATCAGTTTCATTTTCACATATTTTGTTATTGAACTCAACGCCGCGCTGTGCCTCGACACAAGAGCAAAGAAAATGGAAATATTAAATATTTTATTTCCTCGAGTGGAAATCGAACCCACAACCTTTCGCGTTTACAGTCACACTTTGTGTTTAGGCCAGTAGTGGTGCAGGGCACCACTACTGGCCTAAATAAATAATTATACCATTTATTAAAGTAAAATTAAGATTTAGCGTATTCAAGTAAGTGAAGTGAAAAAAAATCTAACGAAATAAAATAAACAAGGCCTTAAAATCCACAAATCAGAAAATCGACGCGAAATCGTTCGAGTCAACAAATTTTATAAAAGTAACCATGTTATATTCGTTTCTATTATGTTTTATTATAGCACAGTAAGTACCAACGGGGGATTGGAGTGGTAAGTTTTCAAATAAAAGTTGTCGCTCGAGTTGGCGCTGCTAGATGCGGTTTACAGTATTTTGCCTTCGCCAAGATCCAGCAACGGTCTCCAACTATGCAACTTTAATGCATCAAAGACATCCAGTCCGTGTGTTCTACAAAGTAAGTTCGATAAGTTTCAGAAATAACATCTATATATGTATAATATGAGATAAAGTCTCCACGTCAATCGTCTTGTAACAAGACAAAGAACTAAAATAAGTAAATATAATAACATACATTGATATTTTTTATTTTCACACTATATCCTGCTTAGCAGGGTAGGTGGAAACAGAGTGTTAAGATCCTCCGTTCCTATTAAGACACTTCTGATCTCCGCATTCCGCGGGATTCTCGAAGCATTGCGTATTGAGTGGCGGAACTCAATACTGCGCTTTGCCACGTTACCAGAGCGAGAAAATTATTATTTTTTTAGCTGGACGCTGTGTTTCGTCTATAGCAAAGTAAGCAGAGGGAACCTAGTGTTGAGACCTTCCATTCCTCCCTTTCCGCCGGATGAGATATTGCGTGTTAAGTAGTAATAAAAAATCACTCATTCCAACGAGTACCGAACCCACAACCATCGCGTTTACAGGCACGCTTATGGAGCTGCGCCACGACGGTTTAGAAAATTCACATATTAAATATAACATAATTGATAATTATTATACTATTTTATAGGTTTTCCTTATAAAGTACCTAAATTGCATTAAGTTTTATATTCTGAACACTACGACACAGTTTATACTAGTACGGCTGCCAACAGGCACTCTTACCTATATAACCAACCAAAAAAAACAATAACCATTTCAATCTACAGTGGATTTGTATTTTTAATTTCACAAATAAAGCACGCCATAATTTTTTTTTTATTATTATTTAAAGACCAAATTTCAACATCTCAACTCTCGACAATTCTTAAAGATTGTAAAGTTTGCACATCCTTTCTGAGCTTTCTTCATCTAATTTATTTATCCGCTCGTTCGTTCTAAATACTTTATTACGATTTCACTGTCAGTTAGACATTTTAACCTGGAAAACCGATCAGAAAAGAAAAGAAAAGTACAGAAAAGTCAATGTTTTAATGCCAAAAATCGATATATGCTAATTCTTGATGGTGGTGTGAGATAGTATAAGCATTTATATAAGAATGGCATTGTAAAAACAATAAGGAAGTAAAAGTAAAATACTTATTAAGAAAACGTTTAAAAGTTTCTCTTTCTCTGTTGCTTATAAAAAAGAGGAAAGGAAGAAGTGTGCCTACCTTACAGGCGGTACATATTGATACATATTTACAAAGAAACATAGTTTTTTGTAAAAGGTAGAGAAACAAAAAAAACAAAGCAGTTTGCCTTTTCGTGAATTGAGGAAAACACCGACGACATTTTAACCCTGCCCGCTCCAACAATTGAAGTTTGTAATTCCGAACTGGGCTTGAACGTGAACGCTGCACCAAAATTACGTGAAAATCGTTTTCAGGTTGTGCACAATGTGAAAGCTCTACATTGTAATTGACTACAATTTACTATACGCCAAAATGTAGAGTAGTGACCTCGTCGTCCTTGCTATTATATCCTTAGTGGGATTTTTTGCAAAAAAAAAACGTATTTTTTACTTAAAAAGGTTTTCTTATTTAATTTTTTTAACATAACATGAAAAAGTAAATACAATTGGCTTTTTGTTTTGTTTTTAAAATATTTTGTTTTTGTAAAATAAAATTATGGGTCTCAAAATGTCTTTAAGTTACATACGTACGTTCAACAGTTCAACAATACTAGAAACAATAAACTCTATATTCACTTCTATCATATAAAACATTACAAAATTAAATAATTTCATTACAATTTCTTTATTCTGTTACAATAAAGATAAATTACCACACATTAACCTTATCGATAATTTCGTATGAATAATGGTTCACAATATATATTTTTCAGCGCGTGACTCACACGAAGGGAACATAGATTACGTTGACGCGTCGCCACCACATCGCTTTCAAGAAATTAATCACCTCGAGAACAAATTAAATCGAACCCGCTCTTTGTTACAAACTTCCTTTATTAATTATGGCCCGTGACGCCGTATAATGGAAACCTATAAATTACGTGTGCATGCAATATAAAGAAGCAACACAAAGGGTTATTGAACAGGAACGGGCTAATTGTTTTGGTTTGATGTATTTTACTGTGATTTATTTTGTTTATTATCAATCTATTTTTGTATGTATATTTTAGCTAATATTATTTAATGAGAAAGGTTACTTTATACGTTTACGCAATCCAATCGTGGTGCATAGTTGTGAGTTCGATTCAATGTACCCAAGAAAATAAAGATATTTTGCAGCAAAGTGCAGCGTTGAGTTCCGCCAATCAACACGCAATTCCTCCAGATACAGTGTGAAGCTGAAGAAAAATTACACACATAAATGTTAGTAATGTACGTGATAATAAGACTATTTATCACATCGAAGTTTACAGTACCAATTTCTTAATCTTAGATTAACGGGAAAAACATCTTATATTTTATAGGCTTGGATATTTAATATAAATTTCAGCTTGACACCTCCGATTTCTTGAGAGACTAGAAAGAAGGAAAATGGTTCCATCATGTGCAGAACACATCGCCTAAAATAAATAATGGTAAAAAGATATTTCACTGTCTTTGTATTAGTTGTTAAAAAAATGTCAAATGTGTTGTGTACGTTTGTGTAGAATGTCTCATATTAAAGGAATTACGTAACTGGCAATATGAGGCATAGACCGAGATCTGTTGTAGTGGTGAATAAGTTTGTTATGTTTTAACCGTTCGCAAAATTTCATGAGGCACGAAAAGCTATAAAACTACTACAAAAATATAATTTTTTATCTTTAAAATAACTCTTCAAATACAATGGAAGTCTGAAACAATATAGGATAGTAGGTACATAGCGTGACACAAAATCTATACTAATATAATAAATCGGAAGAGTTTATTTGTTTGTTTAAACGGTAAGATCCCTGGAACTACTGGTCGGGCCTAGGCTCGAGTACCGCGGGGCGCTCTTGCTGCTGATGACATTCTCAAAGTTGTGAAAAATGATTGAATGTACAAATGACATAATCTGTTGGCAAATGCACCATAATTAAAAAATATAGGTAGTATGCGGGCGAAGCCGCGAGTAGGCCGCTAGTAATACATAAAAAAGAAAGATGTAAGTTAGCGCCGTCTTGATGTAGTTCGAAACAGTTTGACTATTCACACAATGGTTATGTATTCGAATTTTAGTTGAGAAAAAAACTACTTTACGCTTTTTCTCATATAGCAAGGCAGAGGCAGGTAGAGGGAACCCAGTGATAAAACACTCCGTTCCCCAATTTGAGCGTAATTTATAACGCATTGCGGGATGAGTGGCAGAATTCAACGCCTCGCTTCCAAAACTATGAATATTAAAAGTATTTTAATTTTCTAAGACTTGTTACATAAAATGCGGCGTTAGCAGTCTAACACTAATTTCCTCTTAAATGGGCAGAATGCAGAGAGTTGAATCATGTATAACTAAGTTATTTAGATATATCGTATTGATTAAAAATCCTGTTAATTGCGAGTCGGACTCGAAGCTTCCAAGTCAATTTTAGGATTGTAGCTCAAATAAAGTAGCACAACTTATAAAAAATGACAAACTTAAGTTTTCAGACACATACACTGATTTTGTATGAAATGAACTACAAATATAAGTTACACCTGCACCACCAGCCCTATCACGCGATACGTACATGTATCATATATGATTTAAGAGACAAAGGAAAAAGAATAAAAACTTTTTCGTTATTCACTTTTATTCGTTGGCCTTTTGAATTTTCGTCGTCCAGCATCCGCCTATCATTAAGTTCGCTTGTTAGTATTTTTGATGTGATTCCTTTTATAAATTTCTAACAAACGACATTTGTTGTGTTCATTATAGTTTTGTTTATTATATCTTTTTACAAATATGTAAAATTTAAAACAATAATAAAATAGAATCAGCTTCACGCTATATCCCGTGCACAGCAAGGTAGACAGAGGGAACCTAGTGGGAAGAGCTGCACTGCCGCTGAATTTTTTGAGGCATTGCGTTTTGAGTGACGGATATCAACGTAGGAGTTCTGCCTTAGTGCCAGAGCGAAGAAATGAAAATATTAATAATAATAATTCACTCCTCCGAGTGGGGATCGAGCCCAGAAGCGTCATGTTACGGTCACACCCTAGTGCCGCTGCGCCACGACGGCCTCAATATTTGTTTAGATACTGATAATTGCTAAAGAACTTTTTTTTAACTTTTTGAATAAATGACAAGCCTCTTTCGTGAGTTTCAAATCAAATCTTAAATAGTTTTTTTTCATCATTTCATGGAAATAAAATTAAATTGGATTACTTATGTATATTAAATCATCAAAAAACTAAAAAATCAATAATGAATATACTACATAGATTATTTTTATTTAACAGGCAAAAGAAAGACATATAAAAAAAAAAATGTTAGAAAATTATTAATGGTACTAAAACACTGTATATATAGCGGCATAATTTTTAAACACGCTCTTTAGCTTCACGCTGTATCCCGCACATAGCAAGGTAGGCAGAGAAAACTTGGGAACCTAGTGTTATTACATAAATAAAATTTAGCTTATCGCTTCATCAACTTTAAGTTAGCATGGGTTTAAGTAATGAATTCATCGGCGACCACTCTAAACGCTTTCAAATTACAAAGTGCCCTAATGGCCGAACTTAATATTCACGAAGGGACCAGAGCCCTCGATGACTGCTCCTTTACTCGTATTTTATCTTTTACCACAATTTGTTTATATCATTTTCACGCACTATATATTATACCCTCCTCTGTTCGCTGAGAAAATTGGTTATAGTTTTGTTAACACCACGTTTTCGATCACGAATTGAATAATTTATGACCAAAACATATAGACCTTTTTATTTTATTACTAGTAACACGTTCGTGACATCGCCTGCTTGAAATATATAATTATTAATTTATTAATCTGCATTACTCTCTTTCGTTTTCTACTAATAATATAATAGGTACATACATTGAAAGATAAAGTTTTAGTTTAAAGTTACATATTTAAATATATATATTTTTTTAAGAAATATAAAAACATTTTGCTAATTATACATCTATGAGTCGTACACCGTGGTCTCTATATCATTTCAAATAGACCGATGTCCAGTAGTTAATGACCCTATTCTAAGATTAGTTATGCAGTCGAGGTCATTAACTACAGACTTAAAAGACATCCAAATATTAAGCTAAATAATAAAAACAAAAAAAAACTATTCAAAATATTGACAGAGGGTACCAACTGTTGAAGGATTGTATGTCAACTGTAAGTAATTTATAAAAGTAGACAAACTTAAGTTTGCGGATGTATGCATTAATTTTGTATGAAACCAACTACATTTGTAAGTTTTGCAATGATTTTTTCTATGAAATATCAATAATATTTCACTTTTTGGATTTTTTCTTTTATTTGTACTGCAAGTTCTCACTTTTTGCCAAATTTCATAATTGTAGATGTACGGGAAGTACTCTATAAATTTTGATGACGCGGCAATCTTAAAGGGACCGTAGACCTGAGTATTTAATATTAATAACAGCTTGATACCTCCAAGCGATCTCGAGATAAATGCTCCCGACAGACGAAGAGACGAATAACAAGCCAATCCTATATGGGTTCCGTTTTAACCTTATGAGGTACGTAACCCTAAAAAGCGTAATAAACGCTTAGCGTCTATAATAAACTCCACGTTGAGCTACGAATAAAAGCCTTTCGCAATCAAAACACAGCCACCCTGATCCAGATTATCGCTACGACTGCGCTACAGTCCACGACTCCACGGCCGTCAAACGACATCAATAGCTTTCCTTTTGTTATTCCACTATGAGAACCATTCTCTGTTCCCATCCGGATTTCGTATTATTTTCTTTTTACAGACTAACGAATCGCTATTCTATGTTCGTGTTTCAACGTCGATATTGATGGAGAATTCCATAGGACTATGTATAGCTTTGAGTCGTACTAAGAGGTGCTTCTATTCATATTCAAATGAAACATTTTTTTTATATTTATTAATATGAAAATTGAAACAAAGTTTGCGTTTGGATATTCAACATAATAGCCTCTTTTATTCTATTTACAGTTTTTTTTGTATATAGTTTTACGTTGTGAATATGTTAAATGTCCATTTGAAGTATTTACAAATAAATATAGAGTTTGAAACATTTGAAAGTAGAAATATATTTTTGGTTGTTCCGATATATTGATTCTTTATTTCTATTTATACACAGGCTCTGATATGGTTTTTAATATGTATACAACACTTACAAAATATAGCAATATTGGACATATACGGATTTTTTTTTCAGCTTTACGCTGTATCCCACTTGCTAAATGCAAGGTAGTTGCAAGGTAGGAACTTAGTGTAAAGATACTCTGTTCCTCACTTTCCGCTGAAATTTCGAGGTATTGCGTGTTAAGTGACGGGACTCAATGCCGCGCTTGGTACAGGAACGAATATTAATAAGTAATCATTTATTTCCCCCAGTGGCGATCGAACCCACAACCGTCGCGATACAGTCACACTCTCGTATCTGGGCCTCGACGGCCTCAAACACAGTAATAATATAAGAAATATCGTATTATACAATATATACAATTATAAATAACAAATATCATGCAATTCGTTAAACTTACAAAATATTACAAAGTTTATTGGTCTAAAACAAGAAGGAGATGCCTTTAGTATAGTGAAAGACCATATCCAGACACATTGCAAAGCACAGTAATTATCTTTAACTGTTGGTGTTTAGTATTTGCGAGGGACTGCCAAATTCCCGCTATCTATTCAAATGTCTGAACGTCCCTGGTGCAAACTTAAGAATATTCTTTTTTTACTCATTCAGAAAATGTATAAAAATAAGTCGTAACAAGCGTACATATTTCTTTTTTTTTTTTTATGGAAAAGACTCGGCAAACGAGTGTTCGGTTCACCTGATGGTAAGTGATTACCGCCGCCCACGGCCCCGTGCAACACCAAAGGA
>DWAN01003431.1:0-13456 GCA_018230445.1 Heliconius hewitsoni
ATATATATATATATATATATATATATATATATATATATATATATATATATCTATAAATATAAAACTGTTCCGTTACTGAGTAACTGACAGACGATACGACTCGGCTGGGCTTGTAATTTCGGAGAATAGGGGAGTATCTACTTAGAAAGGGTTTTACGTCTTAAACTAGATGCAGATAAAAATGGTGACGACAACTGGTTGGTATATTACATTTATTTGTGTGTTTTAAGTAATTGAGTGTTGAGTAGCGGAATTAAACACTACGTGTTGTCTATTCAGATTAGAACAATGAAAATAATTCCATCGTGGCGCTGTAGTACGTTTTCTGTCGGAGGAATTATTTATTTATGAATATTTTTATTTCTTCGCTCTCTCCACTCAACACGCAATACCTCGAAAATTTGACGGAAAGTTGGGTACAGGGTGTCTTAACACTATGGGACATTGTTATTTGCGAGATAGAGCGGGAAACTGAAGAAAAAAAAGTGAAAAAATAATAATGTTAAATTTTTTTAAACATTTTTAAGGTGTTATTTCACACACTTAGGAAAGAAAAATACTAATTTAGAATACGTATTATATAAAAATTTGAAAGTAGCGGGATAATATAAATTTTTATAGTATTTTATTTTTCCGAAAAATCGTGAAACGAATTATTTTGGAATTGACATAATCTATACTTAATTAGAAAACGTATAAAACGTACTAATCAAGTAGATACCTACTCGTAAGTTATTGTGAAGGTGATCGTAAATTTTAAATGCGCAACAATTTTTAAACAAATAAGATTTCATAATATAATTTTATTAAATACTAGTTGTTGCCCGCAACTTCTTCTACCTGTACTTGACCATTATTCAACCACCAGATCTCAAGGGAAGCGAAGCGAAGGCCCATCAGTTTCAACTGTTCTATAATACTAGCTTTTACCTGCGGCTTCGTTCGCGTAGACAAATGAAAATAAATAATAATCTGGCATAAGTTTTGCACATGACTCAATATAAGTGCCCAATAAACCTGTGACAATGATACCCTTAACGTATAAATATCGCCTATAGCCTTCCTTGATAAATGAACTATACAACACAAAAATATTTATTCTATTTGGTCCAGTAGTTCCTGATATAAGAGCGTTCAGTCAAACAACTACAAACTATTTAGCTTTATTATATTAGTACAAAATATATAGATAGATAATGATTTATACAGTGAATTGTAGATTCAATAATTCTAGAGTAGGTCAAACACAAGATGTCATGAGAAACGCGTATACGCTATATTTATGGGAAAAGTACTGGTTGTTTATGTATACAGAGCAATTATGAACAGTACCTAACAGTACAACCAGTTCATTTTCATTGAAAATATGTGAGACCAGAGATGTTATTCGAGTACATGCATATGCCATATTTTGTCAATTTAATAATAAATTACAATTGTATCATAAGTGACACAATTCTCTCTCAACTACTCAATATACTTGATCAACGGACACTACGTATTAATAAAGTAATAAAACACTAATTCACCACAACATAGAGTCTTAAGGAGGGCGACGACCAAACTACTGCAATTTTAGAAGGCTAATTCTTCTTAAATTCCAGTAAATAAAAGGTATAGATTAATTTTCAAAATTCACATGGAAACGGAAAAAAATAGATTTTAAAAATAGACCCGACACAAGCAAATATGTGGGCAACGACTAGTGTTTAATATAACTAACTCTCACGCGGACTGTAACTACTGCTGCTTTTATTCTATTTTTCAAAACAATTTGTTGAAACTCAAAACATGGAAACATTGAACGAACATTTTTAGTTTTAAAAATGTAATATAACTTTATATGATCTTTAATATCAATAGTAATCAGGGAGCATTTACAGAGAACCTATAAATTTCTAAATTTCTCTAAAATATATAATAACAACAAAAGCTAGTGCTAGTAATGAAAATAATATAAATAAGATCATTCCTCATCCTTGAATTTCGCCACTCAACACGCAATTCGTTCAAAATTCGGCGGAAAGTGAGTAACGGAAGTATCTTAATGGGAACGGAGTGCCTTAACAACGGTTAAGTTAAAAGGTTCGGCTTCGTCTGCCTACCCTGCTATGTGTAATATGTATCGTGAAGCTAAAAAAACCAACATGTTAACAGCCAGACACTGTCCAACTGCGACGAGCCAGCATGAACGTGTAGTGGGATAACATGCTGAATAGAATTTTAAAAATAATAAAAACAGCCTTGTCCTTTCATTTTACTGAGCAACTTTCGTCACAATATTTAATTATAGCAATATTACGAAAGTACAAAGGTGCTTGCATCCAATAAATTGCCCAAATCAACGACGATAACAATTACCTTGATAATGAAATATTATAATTTCTTTTGAATTATGTATAAATCATTGTTAGAAATTATGCAATTGTATTTAATATTTTATCTAAAACAGATTACACGGGTTGGTTCGATGGAAATGACAGTTGACGGAAATTGATAAAAAATTAGAAACGTGCTCAAAGGTTTAGTCTATGATATCTAATATTATATGTTATAATTATAAGGCATTAAATATAAAATCAGCCTCACGCTTCAGCTGGGTTGCCTCGACGCCAGAGCGAAAAAAATGATAATATTAATTTATATTTCATTTTCTCTAACGGCGATCGAACCCACAACGAGTCGCGTTTACAGTCACACACTCGTGCCCCTGCGCCACGACTGGCCTTCCTATTCTATCCTATCCTTATTAAATAATATAAAACTAAGCCTCTTGATAGCGATGTACTCCGAATATAGCAGGGTAGGCAGGGAGAGTCTAGTGCTAAGACACTCCGCTCTTGACTTGACAAACATATTGTATAACATTTTCTCGTATTGTGATATAAATGATATTTATTTTTTATAAAAGTAAGGTATATTTTATACAGGAAGATATAGGTATATTTTTATTTAAAAAACCCTGCTGTATAAAATCTATATATAGAAATGCAATGGCATAAAATATTACCAGTAGGTACATTACTCATTAATAGGGGCTAATCGCTTGATAAAGTAAAAACAGACGATTAATTAATATTAACTAGCTAATACTAAAGATAATTTTAATTTACGTCATACAAAGATAATAATATAAAAAGATAATATAATAAAATGGAAGAGTTTGTTCGTTTGTTTGCTTAAACGCAAAGATCGGATTTATATTTTCTTGTTTTAGTTTCCTCAGGAGTCCTATTCGCTATATAACATTACGATGTAATTGTTAGTTAGTCTTTAATAACAATAATTATGAAGACCATCAAATTACTTTAACCACGTGCATACTAAAAAACCATATCATTTCATTGGTTAGAAAAAGTCCACGACACTGTACCCAACCCGTCTTAAAGGCCAGCAACGCACCTGTAACTCCTCTGGTGTTGCACGGGGCCGTGGGCGGCGGTAATCACTTACCATCAGATGACCCGAACGCTCGTTTGCCATGTCTTTTCCATAAAAAAAACTTACAAATATGTCACAATAAGGCATTTTGTGACAAAAATTATATGCAAATTGCATATTTCGCCGCTTTTTATTGGACATACATTTTGAAACATACGGTTGCCCGTATGTTTCAAAATGTATGTCAAATAAAAAAATTTTAAAGTTATTCCATCATCAAGAGAATTTTACATAGATATTTTTTTTTAGAGTATGTAATTCGGACGTATACTTTTAGCCAGTAACATAACAGTAACAGTAACATAACAGTAACAGTAACATCATTAACCTCAAGTCCGAAAATAAAAGCCCAACTGTGCAAAACAAGATTGTGGATAGTAGTGGAAATAAAACCTTTTTAATGACTTTAAGTAAAAATAAAATAAGGATGAATTCCATCCCCACTCACAAACGAAGGTTATGTACTCTTTGCCGTCGTTATATTTCGTTCCTTTATAAAGGTGAGAAGCGGGCGAAGCCACGAGCGAGCCACTAGTAATAAGATAATTATATTTAAATCGTAATAACATTTAAAAATTTAAAAAAGATGAATGGTATTATTATCAAAATAAATAGAATTATAAAACAAAACACGTGCTTAATTAATAAATCATGAGTGAGGAGGCGCTTAAACAATTATTTGTGGACTCTTAGATTTGCTTTAGATAATGTTTAATTTCGTCGTAATTAGAAATGGATATAGAAATATGTATTCATAAATGTTTATCTTTTTTTCTTCTTCTTCTACATAGTATTATACTCGGCTTTATTACCAGCGTTTCGCCTTCTTTCGACTCAATCTACTTCAATTTGCACTGTTTTCAATATCCTCGACGGTTATACAATTGGCTCTCGTGACCTGTCTCACCAACATCCAGCCATCGCTTCCTTGGGGGCTCAGGGAGTCCAACTCCAGGGACAGACATAGTAAGGCACTTCCTTCGAACATAGTTCCTATTCCGCAACGCAACATAGCCATGACCATCTCAGGCGATGTTCTTAGATCTTATCCGCTACGTCACGAACTCCAAGACTACGAACTCAAATCAATGTGTTGTGTATACAGTCAGACCGCATTAAAGCTCACTTTCTTAAGGTAAAAAAAAATAGACTGGAAAATCAGAGTGGGAATCAAATCCACTCCCTTCTTCTTTATAATCAGAATTTGGCTCATTACGCAGCTCTCTCACTCTAACTAATTCACACTACTACCTCTGTCTCAGATTCTATGCTTATGTAATATGAAAATAAAATGTATAATATATGTATAATATATATAAAATATAATTAAATATAACCATTGCAAATGTTGTGGAAATTCACATAAAAAATAATCAAATAAAGAACCCTCCAGTATACGAGTATATTCGTTTGTTTTAAAACGTGATTGGTTTCAATTTACCACCTTGCCACGTGAGTGGTGATAACCGTAATATAATAATCAATAACTTAGTTTTACATGGCTTAAAACGAAAAACACAATATAAGAAATATGATGAGATATGGAAACAATGGTGGATTCGACTCTCTTTTTTGGACAATGATTGGTGGAGTGGCGAAAGTCAATGCCGCGTATTGTTTTCTTTTCCCTCAGTGGGAACCAAACCCACAACTGACACTGTTCCATTGCGCCGGTGGCCCTTAAGTTATTTTACTTGTCGGAGTTAAATTTGACAAAGTGTGGTTCCCCCATTCAAAGTCACAGTAAACTAAAACCAAATTTTCGATAAATTGTGTGTTGAGTGGCAGAAATCACCGTTTATATAATGGGTAATTCAACGGGTTCTATCTACCAGTGCATAGAATTGAATATAACTGACATACCGATACACCGATTGGGTATCGAATCTATAGCCATCGCTTCCGTTTCTGCTTCACTTCCAAATGAATACAAAGCATGCAAAATGAATTAAAGAAAGAAAAAAAAGGAAGGCCATTTATCGGCTAAAATATTCACTAATATCTCCGTCAGTTTCGAATGATGACTAAATTGAAACAACAAATAATACGAGATCTCCTCATTCAAAGGCAAAATCCAAGCTGGATTCTACAATTTAATTTGACAAACATTACGAAGTGACTAGTGTTCAGACATTCCGTTCTCTATTTATCGCTCAACTTACACTCGCTTTGATTATTCTTTTTTTAGATTTTTCAACATAGCGAGATTTGAACCCGCACTTTTGTAAAACGTCTAACGTTAGGTTTGGTTGGGCCAATTTCGTTATGCCAAGTTTTAATACCTTTTCTAAAAAAAAGTATTTTTCTTACCTACATTACTTTAAAAAAATATAAAAACATGTTTATTGTGTTAAAATATCTCTTTCTCTTTATCTGTGCAATTTGATTGCGTGTGTCGTTTATCAGTTAAATATGCATCAATCATTTTTTTTTCCCTCGGATTTTATCACCAGATACTGTTTAGATCGTATTCAGATAATAATCTGGTATTCAATCTAAATGATGGATGAAAAATACAGGGTGATTTACAAAGAATGAGCCACAATTTAAAATAATACTTTTGTTTTATTTGCGCGCATTTTTTTTATTTTATTATTTAGATGTTTAGCTTAAACATTTTTTATAAATATCGGTGGTTCATTTTAGACAGTTGGAAAATGAAGCTCAAGCTGAGCGAGTAAAGCAAATAATTAGTAAAATTAAAAGGAAAGGACATAAAGTTGTTATAATGCCACAGTGGAAACATATCGGACTTGTGACAGTTGTGGATTTGGTTACCACAGAGGAAAGAAAGTTTGCGAAACAAAAGAAGAAACGCCTTCACGCTGAATCCTTTTTTTATTAAAATAACAAAAAAAAGTTTTGAAAATAATAAAGCTCAATATTTTCACATTGATTTATTACGTATATATTTGTCACACAAATACATAATATATGTATATAAAATCATAATATAAGTCGCAAATCTGTATTTAAATCTATTACATGAAAGATGATAGAGTTCTTGACTACCATGATTATCTTATTTGAAGTAGTTTCAAGTAGTGTTGTGCGTAAAATGATAAAAATAAAAGTTTTCAGAACGTGAGTAACGCTGTAATTCAAAATAAAAACTTAACTTTGCCAACAGATTATATAATTTATACATTCAATCATTTTTTTAAATTCTCAGAATGTGGCTGTTTGAGAGGACGACATCGACGGCTAGGGCGCCCCCTGCGAGAATCAGTATTCATCGAAATTACATGCTACAAAGTCAAATCTTATCTTCATAATATTTCCTTGATGATGGAGTAACTTTCGCTCATAAGTTTGAACATGTTTGTCAAATATAACACACAATAAAACAGTGATATATCAATTAAATATTGCAATTTTCAATATTTTTAATATAAAATGTTTTATTGTAACATATTTATAAAAGATAGATTGTAACATATTTATAAAAGATAGATTATAGGTAGGGTAGATATAGGGTGTCGCGGACATTATTTTAGAACTAATGAAACGCACGTACGGACAACGACGGACAATATATACTTACATACATTTAACTATTTCTGCAGCGCACGCGGTTTACGATGGCGTTCCTAATTATTGTTAATGCGTTATTTGAGGCTAATTAAGAATTACACCGTAATGGTCCTCCTGAGAAATGTAGCTTTCATATAAAAAAAAATTGTAAATCAGACCAGCAGTTCCAGAAATCTTAGTGTTTAAACAACAAACTAACAAACACTATACAAACAACCTCCGCTTTATTATATAAATATTAGCATAGATACTTTTTAATTCAAATCCCACTCAATTGAATAATAGTAAGTGTATTTTTTTTGTTTAATGCGCCATTCTTTTTTTTTCAGGTTTATGCAGTATTCCGCATATAGCAGCATCCCCGAGCGAGAATCGAGCCCACAACCGTCAAATTTAAAGTCAAACTCTACTATTAGAAATTGTTTTAATGGCATGAGGCCAGTCGTGGCGCAGAGGCACAAAATGTGACTACAAAATCGACTAGTTGTGGGTTCGATCCCCACTCGATGATATGAAATATTTATTTAAATTTATATTTTCATATCTTCGCTCTGGTTTCGCAATGCACGGCGTTGCGTTTCGCCACTCAACACGCAATGCCTCCAGATTTCGGCGGAAAGTGGGGAATGGAGTTTCTTAACACTAGGTTCCCTCTGCCTACCCTGCTGTGGGGAGTGAGTGGCTGAATACTTAAGAACTGAATTCTTAAGGGGCCTCTCATAGAATAAACGAGATTTTCTTGCTCGTTTTTATTTATAAAGACACGGAACCCTTGATGCGCGAGCCCTGGTCGCACTTTACAATTTATCATTATAGTCTGCCGATATTTTATGTTAGACGCTACTTAATAGTTAAGGTTAATTTTTCGATTGCTACGACGTCGCGTAATACGTTCAAAATATTAATCGAAAACATGCAATAAAATATATAATAAGAAAATTTAAATTATTTTCGTTCCTACCACTTGGAACTCTCAGATAATGTCTGTGAAATTATGTGAGAGATCCATTTGATTCGGCTGATACATTATTCGACACTTTAGCTACTAGACATTGATATGCGAAACCGTCAAACCGAGAATAGAAGCTTCTCTGGCAGATACGGCTATCAGAAACTTTATTTTTCAGTAATGTAACCGGTCGTTCGAGAGGATTTTTCGGAATTCCTACAGGATTTTCCATTTTACGTATTAAAGTCCACGCCAACAAAGTTGTGAGTGACAATTAGTTTTTTTTAAAGGCTAACAATTGTATGAAGCACAAAATGACTCACTTGAGAATTTTACGTGTTCTGAATATAACACGTGTCCGAAAATAATTTTAATAACGAGCTTTCTTAAAAAAACAGACAAAGCCTTCCTGATATAAAGACTCTTGACAAACAGACAGACAACAAAGTGATCTTATAAGGGTCTATTTTTCGTTATAAGGTTCGAAACTCTGAAAACAACTTTGTAATTAAAAAATAATACGAAAAATTTAAGCATCTTTGACATATACGAGTATTTAAGATTTATTAAGTGTTATTTATACACAAAAAAAATGCATAAAAAAATACGTAGCGTTACTTGAACCTCGTTCTCGGAGAAACCGTTTCTTATTAATGAAGTCTTCGGATAGCAGAAAGTTACGATCTTCCTCTACAGAGAGGTATAATTATACGTACATATTATATACTTTACAAGTCTACAAAGACGTATAGCTTAATAGGCGCGAGCGCTTAGATAGTAAGTAGCTTAGGAAGAGGCGCAGGTTCGTGTCCCGTAAAGTTATTATTTTATCGATATTTATTCATATTAGGTCAAGATATATTAAAATTACTCTAATTAATACTCTAAATAATAATTATTAATGTTTAATTTGACAAGCAATTAGATGATGGTAGTTATATGATATTGTTATTAATAAAAATTAATGACTTAATTCAATTTAAATGTCAAACATCGGGTTTTTCTTATCGCCTAATGATTCATCTATTTTACTTTTAATTCAAATTAAAAGTAAAATAGATGATTATTTTATTGTTTATTGTGATTCCATAATCCTTCAGCTTTTTATTTATATTTAATTTTCACTTTTACTTTGCATTATACGCACGCGTACGTCACAGTACGCGTGCATATAAGAATATTTCCGTACTCTCATTGATGTTGATGGTGAAGCTTATTGAACCTAGAACTAGTATAAATCTTAAATAATCCACAACCGGAAACTTAGTAATTCGAGTATATTCAAGCACTATGGAAGAAGTTAAAAGGACACCTTTTATGTATATCGGTATTTCTTTTCAAAAACAAAATGCCATACCGAGCAGGACGTTCACCTGATATTGTGCACCTGTTTTTATTTATTAATGTATATATTATATTGAGGCTTTAGGTTTAATTTTTTTATATCAATCAATATTTTGCAGGAAGATTTTGAAATGTATAACAAATAATAACAATTGTAAAAATGTACTAATATTATAAAGCAGAAGAATTGGTTTAGTTTGAAAATACATTTATGTTGGATAGAGTTTATTTATCGTCGAGTGTTTTATTACATTACGATAATCTTACTATCAGTCAGATTTACTTTAACCACTTGGTCTTATTTATGTATGTGTCATACACACGATTAGTTATTCCCACTTACCCACGGAGAAGAAGCCGCAGGTAAGAATTAGTAAGCTATAAAATTTTACCTTGATGACGATGATATCGTTAAATAATATATAACTAGTTTTTTTATCACAACCATTAACGTTTTAAAAAACATTGTATGTACATTTATCCTATAAATAATTAACAATTTTGTGCATCCGTGTACCTACTTATTTGGTATATTTTATGTAAAAGCCGAGAACGGAGTGTCTTAACACTAGTTCCTCACTGAATGATTACGCAATCTCCGCTATATTCAGCAGTTCTGTGAGGTTAGGAGAGATTCATTCTAGCACTGTTACGTCAACATTTAAGTATATCATTCAAAAGAGGCTGTCGTGGCGCTGAGGCACAAGCGCGGGACTTGTAAACAAACCCATACCTAACAAAATAAAAAAAATCCTCAACAGGATTATTACTTGAAATTTCATGATAATATATATAAATATATATATATAAAAATAATTTTCAAAATATTAACGCAGCGCTATAATAATCGAAATGAAATAATGAAATAATTTTATGACATAAAATCCCATTTTACTTTAAAACGGTACTATTAAGATATGAGGTTAATCGAGATATAAAAATTAGTTAACAAACAAATTTAGAAAAATTCCTAATTACTTAAGTTATTAACTTATTTAATTATAGTTTACTATCTAAACGATGTGACAATCATTTTTGCATATATTGCCTGGAGTTAGATATCCTAAAAACAGTCTTTATAGACAACAAAATTTTGTAAATTTATCATATTTTTAACAGTATTATTGTAGAATAAACTTCAAACTTGAGTAATAGAGGCCCCTTATTAAGAAATAATATTGAATAGTTCTGCAGTTTTATTTTATTGACTTTGCACTCGATATTGAGTGCAGCCATTTTGTATGCAATGACTAGAATACATGCGAAAAGCGGATAACGTTTTGCTTAATATTAGGTTTTCTTTGCCTAACCAGCTGCGGGAACTTGCGGAATAAAGTGAGGAGTTTAGGAACGCGTGTTCAGTAGTGAAAAACAACGTTTCATCAACTTCGCTATAGTATAAGGCCGTCATGACGCCGCGGCACAGGACCTGACCGTAAGCGCGACAATTTTAATTCAATTTTCACTTGAGGAAATGACATATCTTCATTTTCTTGCGGTGTAAAGTTCCATCACTTAACACTCCACATTTCGAAAATTGTGCAGGTCTAACACAATAACTATGAAAAATCTATTTAATTAAAAAAAATATTAATTTTAATTTTGTAAAAATACAAAACATCTCTTCACTTACTGAAGGACGTGAAATATGAACGAAGGATGTGTGATGTGTGAAAAATGATTAGATTTTTCAGTTATTACAAATACGGTTATTACTATTACAAATCATTCTGTTTCTTACTCTACGCGTCTTTACATAAGGAAATGAGTATTATTTCTTTTAAACGTTGATTATGTATTTGTCATTGTTTGAATCATAATTTTGTAATCTATCAACCAATCGTTTTGAAATAGGTATTAATGTGTTTTGCCAATCGCTTATATTATATATCGCTTATATTTCATATACTTGAAGGGGGCAGAGCTAGCACAATTATAATAATTTTTTTTTATATGAATACTATTTGTGAACTATAAAACGTAAAAATCTGTTATTTCCTTTCTCCATGGGTATTACACCTCAAAGAACCTACATACCAAATTTCAACATTCTACCCTGTCGGTGGTTTCGGCTGTGGGCTGCCTGTCAGTCACTCAGTAACAGAACTTCCGTTATATACAAGTACGTATAGGCAAAAAGGGCAAAAATCTTTTATATTAACTTTTTTTTAGCAATTTATCTTTTGTTTTCGTATTCAATATTGAAGGAACATTACGTGTATATAAGTTTACGGAGAATTGTGTTGCAATCCATGAAGAATCTAACTGCGTACTTTGTAGTTTGACTTACTATATTGAGAAAATAAAAAGATTTAAATTATATGTATATAATGAAGCCGTCGTGGCGCAGGGGTACAAGCGTGCGACTGAGGGGTGAAGCGTGTACACGTGACGCTTTGATTCTTAGCTCTGGTAAGGATCAACACGCAATGTCTCAAGAATTCGGCAGAAGTGGGGAACAGTAGTGTCTTTAAGGGACCCAGCTAGCGTTAAATGTCAACTATAGGCAAATATAAAAAAGAAACAGGTGAAATCCACATATGTAACATAGCTGTAACATATGTAATATATATGTATGGTTTAGTTACCCCTGAATCAACGACTTTTACAACGACTGATCTAAAAGAACATTATTTATCTACACTAAAATTACAAATATAAAGAATTCAATTGTTTGATCGAAATAATATCATGAACGACTGGTTCCTCTAAAAAAAATATTTTTGCGTTGTATAGTCCAATCATCGAGGAAGGATATGGCTATATTGCATTACGTTAGTGATGTCACTCTAAGTCACTGTAACTGCGGTCAAAATTTCCTTCTGTAGTTAAAATGTATCATGGTCTAAACAATGATTAGTTATATTCATTTGACGCGGGCGATTAAACCATAGATAAACGTTAGTTATTATTAATATAATGTACCTAGTTAAAACTCATATCTCAATTACACAAAATAATAAACGTTCTTGTAAATAAAAATTGGAGGCCAGTCGCAGTGTATGGGCGTAAGCGTGTGCCTACAACGCGAGAGATTGTGGGTTCGATTGTTGCTCGAAGAAATAAAATATTTTATATTTTTAGTTTCTCACTATAGTAACGAAAGCAACGGCAAAGCGCGGCGCGGTATTAATAAGAACAACGTTTCTTAACAATAGGTCCCATCTGCCTACCCTGCTATGTGCGGGATACAACGTGAAATACTAATCTAAAAAATAGTGCAAAATACATACTATTTCTAACAAGTGCAAAAACTACATATAAATATTTTGAATCCTCACAGTCTACTCTAATAGATAACGCAGCCCAGATGGTGTCTATGTCTAATAGCCAAGTGAAAATGTTATTTCCAACGATAAGATAACACGTATCATCACTTCGACACTCACTGATTCAAATCTTTATCATTTTAAGACAATACTTACATTAGTTTTAAAGAGCTTAGTCTATTTATTGAAGATTCAGATGAAATTCTTTTGTGTGATTAATGATATGTGATATTTTATAGTATTTTTTCAAATAGAAGCTGATGTTGGGTGATTATGTATTGATTGACGGAACTTAACGCTGTACTATACGTTATCAGAGCGGGGAAGTAAAAAATAATTAATAAGGATAAAAGATAAATATTATTTTTTTATTTAATTTATATTATTTCATATAAAAAAGTTATATGGAACACATATAGTATGTATTCCATGTAACATTTTTAAGCTTAAACTTTTAACAAATCATATTACAAGTATATTTTTTAAGTTTTTCATTTGTTTATATTTATAGACTAGTTATAGTCATGCTTTTTTTCGGCATATCAGGCAGACAGAAAGAACCTAGCGTAATCACTCAAGACGGGTGTCTTAAGCTATAACTCTAAAATCCTTCTACTTCTGTTTTCCTCTTTTAGCTTAATTTTTAGGATTTTGTTTGTCTTATTCGTCGTTACTATAGCGATGAAAAAAAAATGACTTCGAGTGGGAACAGAACCCGAGAGCGTCTCGTTTATACGTGATAGTACGCTATTCTCCCTAAGAAATTTAGAGGCGGGACAAACAGCTATAACTGTCACAATAAATAATATCTTAATCCATACTTTAAAAATAACTTAATCCATACTTTAAAAATGAAAAGCGATGAAAAAAAATGACTTCGAGTGGGAACAGAACCCGAGAGCGTCTCGTTTATACGTGA
>DWAN01003432.1:0-13455 GCA_018230445.1 Heliconius hewitsoni
CGGAGTGTCTTAACACTAGGTTCCCTCTGCCTACCCTGCTTTGTGCGGGATACCGTGTGAAGCTGATTTAATTTATTTAATTTAGTTTTTATAATAAAAGCTTTGATGATGAGTAGTTTTAGTTTAATGTAATATGTTTAATTAAAAAAAAATAACATCTTCGACCTTATAAG
This sequence comes from Heliconius hewitsoni, assembly GCA_018230445.1. Lineage (NCBI taxonomy): Eukaryota > Metazoa > Arthropoda > Insecta > Lepidoptera > Nymphalidae > Heliconius > Heliconius hewitsoni. The sequence continues at coordinate 174 of DWAN01003432.1, forward strand.
TACCGGGGTACCGGGTCGGGAACATGAGATTCGAACCTACACTGATACTATACAGTTACATATTCCAATTTTATTAATTTAGTATTGTATACTTCAGATAATATTAGATTGGGATGAGATTCAGGCCGGTCGTGGCGCATGGGCACAAAGTGCGCTTATAGTAAACGCGACTGGTTGTGGGTTCGATCCCCATTCGAGGAGTTGAAATATTTATTTAAATTTATATTTCCATTTCTTCGCTCTAGCGTCGAGGCAAAGCGCGGCGTTGAGTTCTGCCACTAATCACGTAATGCCTGCTGTATTCGGCGAAAAGTGGGGAACGGAGTGTCTTAACACTAGTTTCCTTATTTTTTACACTACACACCTCCTACACTGCAGTGTGCGAGATACAGCGATCCTAATTTAATTTGATTTTACTTCAGATAAAAAAAAAACAACTACACCAAAAAATTAAAATGTTTGATTAAATAATATTTAAATAATTAAAATATAGGTAGTTGGTCAATTTATTATTTAGTCAGTCAGTTCAGTTCCTATCTGTATTATAGAATAATACCTTCTCATTCCTTCGATACAAAACAGTCGTAACAATCACGCATTAAGTTGGCGCTCAAGATTTCGTTGATGATGGGAAACATTCATTTTAATTTGCTAATGGCAGTAGGGTGGAAGTTTATTCTGAACTAAATTTAGATAAGTTCTTCAACAGATTTTCATACGGTTATATTGAATATATTAAAAAAAATCCTGTGATTAGTTTTCAACTTCACGCTTTATCCCGCGAAAAGGCAGCGATAGGTAAAATGACTCTACCGTCTTCCATTTTCCTCCCAATTTAAAAGACATTGCGTCTTGTGTTGAACTCACCCCCACTGCTTTGATTTATTACCAGAGCAATGAAAATTAAATTAATTTATAGTCCCGAGTGGGAACTTACAACTGTCACAATTATAGTCACATGCTATGCCACTGAGCCGCGACGTCCTCTTTATATTTATCCGCGTTTAATGATGTAAAACTTGATTATAGCATATATTTTTTTAAGGATAAGACAAGACAAACAAACGAGCTTATGTGTCACCGACTCCAGTGTAACATCATCAGAGGAGCTACAGTGGCGGTACAGAATTATCTAATTATTCTAAAACACAATACTTTTTGTTACATTTTTTTTGCTATTATTATGCAATTTTTAAGATTGAAAAAATATTGTTCAATTGGAAAGTATTTAAACCTAAGATGGAAGAAAAGTAAAGACCACATACGTTTCCTCATTTAACTCTATTCCCTTCATCCAAAAGGGTTGATCGAAAAGTTGATCACATTCTTATTTTACAAGCGCATGCAAAAATTTTTCCTAAAACTCCTTTTTAAATTAAATAAAAAAAGTTCAGCAATAATCGAAATTAAACAAGTCTACAAATATAAGAAAAAAAATCTGCAAATTGAAGAACAAATGTCCAATTAACGTGAATTTCTAAAAGTAGGAAACAAAAATGCTGACACTAAGTTTGTGCTCTTTAGTATTTGAGGACGTTAAAGGGAAAGAAATTGGAAAAAAAATGAAAAAAAATCGACGAACGCATTTTTGCTATCCTTGTTGATCGTGTTTTGTCTGTATGACCATAATTTTGTAGGTACTAAGCTTTGCCTTTGGTTTCACCGTGTTCTTATAGCTTTGTAGTTTTTTAAGGCAGTCGTGGAGCAGTGGAACAGGATGTTAGATCCGAATCAGGTGCATGCAATGATTTTGGTTTTGATTTACAATTACTTATTATTTCTCCTTCCTGGTAAATAATGCGTGCAACTAAAAGAGTTGCTAGTCGACACGCAATGTCTAGCGAATGTGACGGAAAGTCAGGAACAGAGTGTCTTAACTGTAGCTCTATTTTGCCTCCCTCTGCCTGCGTTCGCCAATTTTATCCAATTATGATACGTTACATAACAAATTGTGGAGATCAACGCCGTTTTACATATGTCCAACCCAAGTATTCCAAATTATATTTCAAAGAATAAAATAATAAATAAATCGGCTTCACGCTGCATCCCGTACGCAGCAGTGTAGGCAGAGGCAACCTAGTGTTAACACACTCCATTTCCCACTTTCTGCCGAATTCTGGAGGCATTGTGTGTGTGACAGAACACAACGCCGAGCTTTGCGAAGAAAATGAAAGTATAAATTTAAGTAAATATTTCAGCTCCTCGAGTGGAGATCGAACCCACAACGAGTCGGCTGTACAGTCACTTTGCGCCATGACTGGCCTCATCATATTTCATAAAATAACAATTTCAGGTCTGCACCATTTTTTCTTAATTATCAATTAACTAAAAAACAAGATTTTTTATTTAAAACGTAAATGACACTCAATACCTTCACCGCATTCTTCATTCGGCACCCTCAGTACGTTTGTCTCCAATTGTAATCAAATTCGAGAGATCCCCTTAAAGACGATAAAAAATAATGCTTCATATTAATGAGATCGGCTACAAATTATGATCATTAAATTCTAATGATATATTGCTTATTAAAAATAAAATCCAGAAATCTTTTTTACACGTAACAGGGTAAGCAGAGGGAATCTAGTGCTAAGACACTCCGTTCCCTGCTCTTTGCTTTCTTGTTCAGTGGTGGAAATAAATTTTACGTTTCGTCTACCATAGCGGCGTAGTAAAAACAAAATAAATATAATGACTTCCCCGAGCAGAGACAGAACCCACAACCGTCGCCCTTACAGTCACACGCTGTCCCACTATGCCTCGACGGCTCTTACATATAAAACAATGCTATATAATAATAGAACCTTTAATAGAAGAGCGTAAAGTAGACAATAGAGTCCACATATTGTCTTAGAACGTATAAATTCACGTAGTACGTTCACTCGGTACAGGTATGAATATGCTGATTGCTGGAGTGCTAGAAATTATGCATATAACCTGTATATAAATAACTAGCTAAATGGGGCTTTCTGGTTAAAACATTATAATCATATACAAAATCAGCCTGCCTATTCTGCTATAAGACTATGGCGAGACTGTCATGGCGCAGTGGCACAAGCGTGTGACTGTAAATGCAACGGCTATAGGCTTGATTCCTACTTGGAGGTGTAAATTTCTTTGGGGTGGAAATTTTCCTCCAATCAACTCGCCCAGCATAAACAATTCAACGGAAAGTAGGGAATGGAGTATTTTAGCACTATGTTCCCCCTATCTATCCTGCTAAAAGCGGGATACCGCGTGAAGCTGAAAAAAGAGTATATCACATGACACCTTCCACGTGTCGCAGGTAACTGTGATCGCAGATACACCAGGTTGCATAGACACAATGGACGCTAAAACTCAAAATGTGTTTTTCGAATCAAACCAGAACTTTAGATTATCGCGTTTAACCAAATAAACACTTCAGCTATATAATAGTAGTATAGATTACACATAGCAGTGAAGGCAGAGAGAACCTAGTGTTAAGTTACCCAGTGGCGAAGCTCAACATCGCGCTTTTGCCTAGTTACCAGAGCAAGGATATGATTTTTTTTTCTCGAGTGGGAATAGAACCCACAACTGTCGATTTTACGATCATAACCCTTGCGCTACTGAACCACGACAGCCTCACGACAGTGCTATTAATATTAATTTAACTTTGGCGCAATATTTGTTAATTTCTAAGTTAAATTCAACCAACTTGAATTCAATACAAACTTTCGTTTATAATTGGAATGGATTACACTTAATATCGATCTTGTATTCACATGATAAAGCGTTTGGTTATTTTACCTATTTCGAATGGAATATTAGTGGGTTCTATTTTGTTATATATTTCTAAGCACTTAAAACTATTTAATCAAATATATAAAATATAAAAATTAAAAATATAAAAAAAACACAGGCCAGTCGCTGCGCAGAGACACGAGCGTGTGACTGTAAACGTGATAGGTCGTAGATTCGATCCCCACTCGTGGAACAGTCTCCAGAAACTGGTGGAAAGTGAGGAGCGGAGTCTCTTAGCATTAGGTTCCTTCAGCCGTACTCACCACTGCTATATGCGGTATACAGCATGAAAAAATATTTTCCTAGATCTAGTAAGAGAAATGGTGACGTTTGGTTCAGTTTTTTAAATGTCGAGTTGAAATGAGACAGAGATTAGACCAATCCGTAACTGCTATATAAAGGAAAATATGAAGCTCCTTTACACATGTATTACCATGGATTATTTTTGTCCAAAATAACAAATCTTTTTAAGTAGACCCTTCACCATATCCAAATTACTGTCAGTAAACTTTAAAAGTGTCAGTAGACACGGTAAAAGCGAGACTGACACTTTCAAGCTTTCAATATTGTTCCAAAGACACTTTCCTTATCACCATTAGCATGTTTATTGTCGGATTTTGAGAAGTTTCAATGGAGAATAATTAAGAAACGTCGCCAATTCACAAGTTTTGTGTAAATTATATTGAAGTGAATGAAGTGAAATAGGTACGCTCTCTAAAAGACGGGTATTATGAACGCTCTTAAGTGTACAAAGGTATAGAACGTGATTTGTTAATAGATTGTGATTTAATTGAGTGTTTGTTTCATGATAAAAAAAAAATCTCCATAAATAGGACGGCGGAGAGAATTAAATTATTTTTTAATATAAAAAATATATTTTTTTATTATAATTTTTCCTCACATAACAGGCTCTGTAGTCCGTACATTTTGTTACGTAGTACATGTTTTTTTTATTATTATAATATTTATTAATATATTTTGAAACTAGACTATACTAGACTATATATAGTACAGCGTGACCTTAAAAAAAATTTATTGATTAATTCAATACACTTAATTCTATTATTGTTATCTCAACAGATTGCACAAAATATACATCAATCGTATTTTACGTAAGATCTAGACTTTAAATTTGGAAACTTTACATTTCTAGTTTAAACTTACATTTTAGAATTTAATATGAGTATTTTAAGCTAGTTTTACGGCTGTGAAAAAATAAAATATAAGGAACTATATTTTTGCAAGAAATCCACAATTTTTGTTGAACTTTTTAGATATTGCCTGCTGAGTTGTATTCAAAAGAAAGTTTATTAAGTAAAACTTGACTGCTAAGACCTGATCTAAACTACCTAGCACCACAAACTGTAGCAAAACAGATTTATTATAATAATAAAATAAAATAAAAGTGGTATACGATCACGTCCTATCCTTTTAATATGTTGCTCTATCAGTAAGACGTATAAAAATACTTTAAAATAAAATACTTTTTAGAGCGTGTTTCAGTACTTAGTGGTGTTTTTTAAACTTTCTTTTTTATTTAAGTTGTTTTAAAGTTATGTGAGTTCGTGTAATATTTCCAATTATTATACCTAACTAGTTTAGAAATGATTTGATAAATTCTTGCAACTATCAGGTGCAAGCAAAGCAGTGAGCAACAGCTAATAGTTTACATATTTGAAATGTGTTAAGAAAGCTGCTTCATTTGATCCCACACGACACCGTAATTTTTTTTTTTAATTCTTTACTTTAAGTTCCCTAGAGGGCACGGGCAGCGGACTATCGAGAGGCATCTAACGACACCTCATTTGTCTAATAGCATAACATCCATACCCATATACATACATACAGGTTCAAATCACAACCCTTTTTTTTGCTTCGCCGTATTCGGGTAAAAAAATATCTACTTCAATTTTCAGTTGCAGCTCACATTGATACAAAATTTCTAACTTTAAACTGACATCAATTACAATTATCAGTCAGTTTGTCAGTCACATATTGTTCCAAAGCTATAGAGTCGCCATCACTAAATTAATTAATAGCGGCTCATTAATAACCCCGAAACGGTAATTATTAGTCGCTCTAATCCGACGTGTTGTTTGTAATACAAACTGTGATTTCACTTTGTGATTTAGTTTGTTTATTTGAATTTGTAAAATAATGATTTGTGAAGTTGTCGTGGCGCTACGCTGTGGGGTAGCGTTAGACTGTAAACGCGTTGGTTGTGAGGATGGCGTTAAGTTCCGCCACTCAGCATGCAATGTTCTGAAAAATTGGGATTCGGAGTGTCTCTACATTTTGTTCCTTCTGCGTACTAGGTGGGTAATTATGTCGGATGCAAATGCCTTGCTATATAGTGAGACCTCCTGGACGCCCTGGTGCAGGCACTGGTTGGATGTCATGAGGCACGACGTGAGAGCCAATTCTTTGACCACCGAGAACGTTAAAAGCCGTCCAAAGTCCGAGTACGGTCGCTCGTAGGTTCGGCTCGGCTCGTTTGCATTACAGTCTTAACATTCCAAATATAACATACAAATTCAAAGAAGAATCTAGTGTAGATAGACAATAAAGCATTCTCCTCTCGTAATCCGAAAAGGCGAAGTCTAAGAAAACACTTAACTACTTAGCAAATAATCCAATAGGCTTAACCCTTCAAATGAACACGGCACAGCCAATACTACCAGAGCTTATATACAGAACGTCACGAAGAAGGGTAAACTTAAATATTGACGAAGCTCTCAGCGACAATGTGAATTGAACTTCACGCCTCAACAAACTGGAATGGTATTTTTATAATAAACAAAAATGTAGAGTAATGTTTTTTTTAAATATTTTTTTATGATTATGTGGAATCGGTAATAAAACAATAGGCACTATCTTTATATTTCATTTTGAGAGCAGTGTATAGACAGATTATATAGATAAAGATACCGACTGCATTTAGTCTTAAAGACTACGTTTTTACGTTTTTTATCGTAATTTGGCATATAAGATGAAACATATGGAAGATGGAATTGCATGATTAGATAGAACCTAGTGTTAAGACACTATTTTCCATATTTTGCACCTAATTGTAGAGACAACTTATCAAAATCTGCTGCTAGTTTTAAAATTTACGTGCGTATATGACTGGGTAGCGACTTAACTTTTTACAATATAAAGAAAAAATATTACAAATTGCTGTATACAAAATTGGGACGCATCCTTTACAAAGTTCCTTCAGCACAAATCTTATTCGAAGGAATGTTTAAATTTTAACTTTTCTACAGCCTAATTGAAAGGTTGATAATAAGTAAAATAAATATAATTATATATTTTTTTATAACTAAAAATATTTACATTAAGAATTAAATAAATTTAACTTTATGTAATGTCTATACAATAATCTCTAAACCTCATATATCATCATAGAAAACGATTTATTATTATTTTTGACTACTTTTTAAGAAACGGAAAAAAAATAAACGAGATTTCAATCCGCGTCTCTTAAAATCTTTTAAACGCTCTGACCACTGAGCTTTTAATACTATCTAAGTTCAAACTACTATAATATAATTCTTTTTAGTTCTTATAATCTTAATAAGTTCTTTGATTTTCACGATTATTACACATTTCCAAAATGTATAATCTTAAGTATACGCGATTAATTCGGTTAAAATAATTTCATTTAAAATCTTATAATCTTGATACGAATTATTTATTATTAGAAATATGTTTTCTAAAACAGTACGATTTACGAATGTGTATACGTATAAATAACAAAAAAAACCTATACAATATAAACTAAAAACAATATAAATAAAAATATAGACCGTAGCGTTTGGCGCTCCGTTCTCTCTGACTACCCCGCTAGGGATAAAGCGTGAAGCTAAGTTAAGTTAAGTTAAGTTACAATATAAATAGATAAAAAAAATTACAAAAATTATTACATTAAAAAAACTTTTCTAAGACTTTCCAATACAACATATAAGCTTTCAATAACCTCAACCACATATCCGGTGAAGTGGACCTTTCCAACAGGATATTTTTTTCGCAAAGAAAAATCACCAGATTCAAATCCCTTACCCACGCAATTGGGTACGGACATCAACCACGCCACATAATTAAATTGCCGGCTGACATCCTATTAAGGAGCCCCAAAAACGGTTGAGTTGAACAATTTATTCGGCGTTAGTGAGTAGTGACGTCACTTCGCGTCCTCAAGCGCACCTGGTACAATCAGTCCCCTGTCAGATTGAAGCGGGTTAAGTTAGTGATACGTAAATAAAAGACAAAATCGCGTTTGGACTACTTTATTTATTTGTGTATAGTTTTATGCAGCCAATTTATTCAATCAACTACAATGTATGTATATATGTATGTATAGCATCACGCTGCATCGTGCACATAGCAGGGTAGGAAGAGGGAACTTGGGAACCTAGTATAAGATACTCCATTTCTATTAAAATACTTCCATTTCCCATTTTCTACGGATTTCTGGAAGCATTGCATATTAAGTGAAGAAACTTAACGTCGCGCTTTGCCTCATCAACTGGAATGTACACTGTAATCCTATATTTTTGAAGCAAGTTAATAATGTAGCAGGTTAAAAATAAAACGATGATACTAGATTCTCTCTTCCTACCTATTTGTTTATGTAGGATATAGCGTGAAGTTAAAAAAACAGATTGATTTCAGTATGACTTCAGTTGAGTTAAAAAATGTAGGTTTTAATTTCAATAAAAACGATTATATTTTTAAAAATAAATATAGAAGAATTAAAATATTATTAATATGAAACCACTCCTGCATAATGAAATATGTTAATCCGAATATACACACATTACATATAGCAATTAATAAAACTATCTACTTTATGCTTTAAGCTTAGGCCTTAAAAAATTATATAGAATAAAATTTAATATCAACACTATATAAGAGTGTTAAACCTTAATTAATATCAATCAAGCTAAGTCCGATTTTTTATTTTATGGGACCCGCAACTTTCATTCATTGCATTTACTGACGCATGCTTATGCCTAAAATATTTTTAACTGCACTTTGTACCCTGCCTGCACACAGAAGAGTAAGCACAGGGAACCTATTGCTAAGACACTCCGTTCCCCATTTTTCGCCAAATGCACCATTTAAGCAACAAGTGCCTCCAGAACTTGGTGCTTAAATGGCAGAACTTAACACCGCGCTTTGCCTTGTTACCAGAACGAAGAAAAGAAAATATTAAATATTCAATCCTCCCGAGTGAGAATCAAACCTACAACCATTGCGTTCACAGTCATACACTTTTGACCATACACCTCAACTGTGCTCCAATAATAATTGGCTACATAAAATAATTCCCTAAACATCAACTTTTCCAGACGTTCCGTAATACAATCAAGATTGACGAAAACCATGTCCCGCATAACAGTTTCTAATACCACACTCCGTAACATTACTGCCCATAACTGCCACTTACTGACTATCATAACTTGAAATTAACTTAGTAATCTAACATAAAATAAATTTATGGAGCACCAAAGCAGAGTTGGCCGAGGCCTGGCGTGTTTGGTGTTCATTAACAAAAGTACAATGTTATATTACCATGAAACTTTGTATCACAATGGGGTACAAACGACCAGCTGACGGCATTTGCGGGATTGATTCGATTTGTCATTAATCTAATATGATTTATAGTTAATAGTGGTTATTTATAGTTTTTCTTTTAAGATATCTGTGTTGCTTAATTAAGACCTTAATTTTCATGGAGACTATAATATAACTACGTTTTCTCCTAGAATATGGACATAATAAATTATAAAAAAATATTTAATTTAACTTACTAACGCTACGAATCTAGAAGAATTTTGTAATAAATAATTTTAATAAAATTTAAAGAAAACCCCTCTAGTGATAGATAAACAAGTACAGACGCACCCAATTAATGGATTTATAATAGGTATTGTGAGCGTCTACAGTTATCTTTCGACTCGAGTGGATGTATTATTAAGACGTCAGGTAGCGGCGTCCATCCGTGAAGATACAAGAAAGACATTCTTTGTAATAATCTCTACAAAATGGTAAATTATGCATAATATTCCATGAAAAAACTTGGTAGTTACATTTTTTAACTTAATATCATACATAAATTTTATGACCGGTCTTAGCATGTGGGGAAGAGGGGGGGAAGGGCAGGTTATAAGTTCGATTCACACTCTAGGAAAAGAGATATTGTATATTTTCATTTCCTCGTTCTAGTAACAAGGCAAAGCGCGGCGCTGAGCATCGCCAGTCACCACGCAATTCTTTCAGACTTCAGCTGAAAGTGTCCTAATGGAAGCGGAGTATCTTAACACTAGGCTCTTCGAGATACAACGTTACACTGAAAAGAGATCATATTATAAAGAATTTGTCACAGAACTGGAATTTCTTTTCCATTTTTTAGTTCATATAATATAACACTGTTATACAGGCAGAGACAACGTAATGTCGAAAACTTGCTTGCTTGTATGCTTCCGCTATGCCCATATTATGTGTTGAGATGTATTATACATTTTTATTTACAATACATAAATTATAAATTAAAATAAAATCAACTCAAATTATTTCCTCATACGTTCATGGGATTAAAATTCAAAATTAAAATAACTCACACATATTATTAAGAAACCGCCACATTATTTACAATAAAAAATTGAATCGAAGGAAAACGAGAAACATGATCCAATAAATGATATAAAACTAATATAAATTTAATCTTTCCTACAAAAAAAGATTTTTCCCTAGAAAATAATTTGAACTGAGCTCACAATTTTTAATCCGAAATGCACTTCATTCAGTAACAATGTTTCCCATGCCACTCGCTCGGACTCCCACTCGGAAAACCATTAATTGCAATGTCGATTCCTTTTCTTTTTACATAATTTAATTTTAGTGTTGAAACACGAATGTATTTTATTCGTTGTTGAACGTGTTCATATTGCTTTCCATGTTTGAACAGATCTGTTTTGGCGAATTTTACACTGAGAATAGAGTTTAAATGTTTTATATAAAATTAACACGCGCGCAGTGCCCGCAGAATTCGGTGGCAAGTGCAGAACGGAAGTGTCTTAATGGGAACGAAATTTCGCAACAGTATGTACCCAGATTCCTTCTACATGCAAACGAAATTTCGAGCCTTCTACTGAACTTAACGCCGTATCTTAGTTAAGATTTTGCTAAATTAAGTAAATGGAAAGTAAAAAAAGAGAAAATTAAAAATTTTTGAATACAAAAATGCCGTTAAGAACAACAAACAAGAATGCCAACTTATCCTTGTAATACTCTATTATACTTCTTCTAACATTTTATCATCATTCCAAGCAATAAGATCAAGATAAGCCACTAAATTTAGCATCTGAGTATAGCGTCAATATTGTAGAGAACATCTTCATATTTATAAAACAGTGCCCTCTTGTTTAACTTTTACGAAATCCCTCTTAAGAGGGGCCTCATTTAAGTCCCTCATGGAGAGGGACTCTAACGACCGAATGTTTGTACTCGGTACAATTTATATAAACATTGATTTTACACCCTTTTAGCTTTGCTATAAATTGTTTGTTTCACTTCGCTTCTGAGACGTTTTATTTAGAATTTTGTTTGAACTGCAACAAGTTATCTAATTTAAGAAGCATCCGGTGTAGACGCCTTCGTGCAAGGGTGGAATTCTTCACGGTGTTATTTTATTGAACATACTCTTGGCAATGTATGTTTGATAGAAAAAGTAAATAAAGCTCTATAGTATATTCACTTGAAACCGTCGTGGCGCACAGGCACTAGCATGCGATTGTGACGAAATGAAATGCACGGCTGTCGGTTCCAATTCCTATTTAGATATCCTTTCTCTGGTAACGAAGCAAAGGCCGTTGAGTTTCGCCACTCAACACGCAATGCCTCGATAATTCAGCTGATCGTGTCTTAATGGGATCGGAGTGTCTTAACATTAGGCAAGTTCCCTCTGCCTACCCTGCTATTTGGGATAAAACGTGAAGAATATTTAGTGAAAAGTAAGTAAGTAAAAGTACACTAAGCACCCTCCTCTTACCCTGTTATCCTGAAATAAGCTGAAAGCTTTTCTTCTTACTTCTTTCTTAGTAATAAAATTTAAATATGTAATCATATCTAGAGGCCAGTCGTGGTGTATATGTTTCCATTTCTTCGCTCTGGTAGATGCGCGGCGTTGAGTTCTTCCACTGTACACGCAATGCATTCAGGCTTCGGCAGAAGGTGGGGAACGGACTGTCTTAACACTAGGTTCCCTCTGCCTACTCTGTAGTGTGCGGGATACAGTGTTAAGCTGATTATATCTCTTTAAAGATTGCAGCATCAATGTAGAGTCAAACAGGTTACATTTTATACCTGAACTATAATCTCAATAACAACATAACACCATCGATAATCTAGTCTACATCATCATAAACAAACCTAATCCCCATAATAGAACAGCTACTATGAGTGAAACCATTTGCGTAAGAGCAATGTCATGAATATTAAACAATATAATAACAACGTTGATTATTGTCTGGGCGTTTAAACACGGGAAATTGGGGCGTGACGTCACTGCCAATGTCCTCCAACTTCCAGGGTGCGGAGGTATTTCTTATTAGGAAGTTGAATGAGATTTTTCTTGTGAACAGCGCGAAGAATCCTAATTGACGACACGACTACGTACAACGCGTCAAGTTTAATTTCAGTTTTTGTGATTTTATAAAAAAAAGGTTCGATTTTGTTCTATAAATGTATATTTAAAATAAAAATAGAAAAGTCAATTTTATACATAAAAGATATAAATTGGGTCGATATTGGGAACATATCGATTATAGAAGCTAAAAAATCACTTAGCAGAATTCTTGTCTGTCTGTTTACTTGTTCGCCAATCACGCAAAAACTACCAGACAAAAATGGATGAATTTTTGTATGGTGATAGCCTATAATAGCTCTGCTATATTCAGTATACAGAGTAAATCTGGTTTTATTTTTTTTTTCAGGAACCGATTGAAATAAAACAACTACTAATTGTTAAGGAAAGTTTGCCAAAATACAAAAATGCACTTAAGTCTGTTAAGCAGTTTCTAAGATTAGCTAAGAACAAACACACAAACAGTCGGTTCAACGGCACAACATTGTTAAATGCCCGTAGTAATAATTTTTCTAAAAGGGAAAATTCCATTTACAGACACCGATGACTTACGATTTTATTATAAGTTTTTTTTTCACACATTCTATTGAACATTCTTATGGGAATTACGAAAATGTAACTTAAGGTTATAATAATTTTCACATTAGAAATCTTAAGTGCTTTGCAAACATACATTACATATTAAAACACGAACGTAATTCGGTGTATTAAGTAAATAATTCAGTAGTTTAAGCGGGTGAAGCCGCAAGCTGATTGCTAGTATAATATAAACTATAATCTTTCTCAATAAATGAAACATCAAAAACACTGTTAAATCCATAAATCTCTCAATAAGTGAAACATCAAAACAAGTCTGAGACTTGCGGGTTC
>DWAN01003433.1:0-13455 GCA_018230445.1 Heliconius hewitsoni
TCGAGTCCCGCTACGTTCAAATTTTTATACGTTTTCTAATTAAGTATTTAAGAAAGTATTTGTTTATATAGGCATGTTGCGCCTGGTAGTCAGGCTTGTAACAGTTCGTTTCGACGTAACCCACTATACATGCATTCAGAAGCACCTCGAGCACTTCACATTGGGTCATGTAGCATACACAACTTTTGATCATATCCCTTTGATGATGCAATTTGAAGCCGAATAAAGTATCTTATAAAAGTCTTTACTTCACAAATAGGTACTATTCGTTTTAATAAAGTGTCACAACTACAACAAGAAGTGCTTAAAATATAAAAATGTCACCATATTTTATTGGCTCTCGCGAAAGACAAATTAGGGTTGTATGTTGAATTTCCAAGCGTCTGCATAATGCTTGAATATCGATAACTTACCCTCGTCACTGGCTACGATGAAATGACATCTTGTACAGATTATGCTGATCTTTAACTATGACAATATGATTCTTATATTTAATGTTTTCTTTGACACGGTGCTTTAAATATTATTTTAGTTGTTTGGCAGATATGTGTGATGTTTCTTTTTTATTTTATTATTCGTTTGCTTATTAGTACTTCTTACAGATTGAAAACAAACTTTCTAAGAAGCCGTTTAGCTTCCGTTTCTTCTTGAGCCAATGATTAGTCTCTTGAAATCGTGATTTACAATTTCGTTATAAAGCCGTGGACTGAAACAGCTATCTCGTTAAATCGAAAATTTTGAATCATGCTCTACGCTACTCGGTTATACATCATATCAAGGACATCAATAGCAATAGCCTAAAAAGCAACGACAAACATATGTATTGATGATTGTCTAAGATGATTGTCTAACTAAGAAGTTATTTTAGTTTATAAAGAATATTTAGTTTTTGAGTGACTCATACGCTATTGAAATAAAACGATGAAACGAAGACGAATCTACTTAAAGTACGAACCTAGAAATTTGATATTTGGCATGTATGTAAGTAGATTAGGAATAGTAGTGTAGGGAGGTAGGTATTTGTATTAATCTTCTTATGCTCCCCGTGATTTTTGTAATTTCTTACGGGGAAAAATGAGATTTACTTTTATTTGTAAATGTATGTTTTAACATAAATCGAATGACATAAAATTGCTGAAGGATATATAGATATACAATTTATTTTTGGATGAACATTAAGAAAGTTCCATATTTATGTGTTTAATGAACTAACATCCAAATATATAAAAATATATATAAATTTCTACAATTGTTTTGTGAAATAAACTTGTTTTACTAATATTTTGAGGTCGCAAAGGCAAAAGACAATTCTGAATTTGTGACTATAAATTTGTTTGAATTAAAAACACAAAGTTCAGCGGACTTCGAGATGCCTCTGGCGTTGTTACGCGATAATCACTTCACTGATACTTAAATATTTATAAAGATATACAAAAATAAAATAATTTTAGGATTTATACTATATATTTTAATGTAAAGATCTATAATATAAAGATTTATATTATAGACTAGCTAGTACCTGTGGTTTCGCCCGCGTGTACGACAATAGTCATAGTATAATATCCTACGACAATAGTCATAGTATAATATCCTAAATATCTCCATATGTAGATACATACATACGTCAAAAGTCAAAATTATTGCCTACATCTAACCTTAACCCTCGCAAAAACCTAACAGTCCATTAAGCAATGTCCCTGCGTAATTTGAAAGGTTTCCCCAATCGGATAGGGCAAAAATAATAGTGTGGTCACTCCCTAATGACAAAAACTCTTCTAATGCTTCAGATAATCACGCTTGTGGGCGTGGCAAATCACATAAGGGCAGTTATAGACAAATTTTATACGCTGTTATGTGATCAGTATGAAAATACGTATAACTACCGACCAAGACGCGGCTTCACCCGTTTGTATGTATAGTCATATTATAACCAAATTATAAAAAAATCTTTACATTAATGATAGCATAAATAATATTCTGCTGTATAAGCTGTATTACTATAAAGTTCCGCCTAAGTCCTTTTAGTATTTTTTGTTCGAAAGTAGAACGAAAAACCACCCCACAAAATTTCCATTTTATAATATTAGTTGGATAAATCAAGGCAGCTTCACGCTTTTACCCGCAAGATAGACAAATGGAACTTAGTGTTAAAACATTTCGTTCTCCACTTTTCAATTGATCTTCGAGGTGTTGCCTATTAATTGATGAAAAACTGAGTTTGGTCTTGATCAAGCAGAGCGATAAAATGAAAATAATTTAAATATTAATTTCCTCAAGTTGGGATCGAACCCACATCCAACGCGTTTACAGTTAGCTCTGTCCTACTGTATAACACAGGATATAAACATATTTATACTGGCAACTGTTTGAATAGATACTAGATACTTACTATATACATTATATTATATAAAATCATATAAGGGAATGGGATAACTTTGCAGTCTGGGCGGAAACTTAGATTACGTACGGCGACTAATCGTTTCAATCTAATAACGTGTATATTAATGAGAATCTTATATATTGAGTTAATTTATATAATTTAGAATTAGTTTAACACTATACTATATATATTGGATATTACAGTCAAGATCATGCGAATACTTAAGAGTAGATTTTTAGTTTATAAATGGCTAAAATAGGGAAAAAAGGCTTTTTACGTGCTCGTTTGCCTGCGTGGCCAAATGGAAAATACTACTGCAAGAGTTATATGATACATATTCTTAGTGCCCCAGGTAATTCTAACCACAGGTACAGATCTTTCTCGATAAATGGACTATCCAACACAAATACAAATTCAATTCGAACCAGTAGGTCCTGAGATTAGCATGTCAAATCAAACAAACTCTTCATCTTATAATATTATTAACAAACACAATAATATTATCAATGTTGATATGATACTGTCAAAGAAAAATATTTTTATTTGCTAGACAACTTCATAATTGACACTGTAACGAGATGTAACATATAAGAAATATATAAGAAAAAAAACTTCAGTGTTTCAGAAATCTGTTATTTATCTACTTCTTTATTAATCAATTATTTTAGTATAAAATACAAGTATTGGTTTTTTTGGTAGAAATACGCTTACCACCGTAAGCAAAGGGAACCTAGTTTTAAGAAGCTCCGTTTCACACATTGCCAGTTGAGAGGTGTAATTGTTAGCGAAGAATGTAAATAATAATGAATGAAACCCAGAACCATCGTGTTTCTCGTCACATGCTTGTGCCACTGCGCCATGACGGCCTCAAGCTTAAATATTAAAGATACTAATTTATCACATTTTGTTGCAGTGGCTTGCTCAACTGTGACCGTGACTAAATGCCAGGCTGCTCTACGTACTCTGCAAGCGTTTCCGTTTTTCAAGCCGACGTGCCTCTGTCGGGAACCGAACGTGGACCCCGAGTGTAACTCGTTCCGCGACTTCCTGTTTGATCATCCCTGCGTGTTCGTCATGAAGAAGGGTACGTATTTAACATTATCTATCCATATCTTTTGATAAGTATCAAAAAGTAACAACATTTATAGATTTCTTTAAAATATTTAAGAAAAAAAGGTTAAATAGAATTAATACTCATGTAGTGGAGTTTTAAGTTATATAAGTTAGTTTAAGAAACCGACTCGCACTTTACTGGTTTTCTTTAATATATTTTGGAAATGGCAGCCTTTAGTTATTATTTTCTATATTGGTCAATAAGAAGGTAAAAAAGAAACAAGTTGTATATAATTTAATATTTAACCGTATGCTTCAACACTTAGTTAGTGGTTAAACTAATTATCAGCATGCTATAGCGCTCTAATTGGTTGTAATGATTATCATTAATATTCGATGACAGATTGAATCAAGTGTCTAATGTACTCTCCAAGTACATACCCATCAACCTTCGACTGTATAGAATGTTGCTTAATTTAAAAAATGTATAGTGAAAACATAACCCACAACACAGGTTCTGGATTCAAATTTTACACGATTTGTTTTTTATTTAGAATATTGCTGGAACTCAGAAGAGAGTCAGATTCTTTTGGTTGTGGACTCGATGCTCACTTGGGGGTATAAATTATTATGATTTCTTTGCTCTGGTAACAAAACAAAACGCGTGGTAGAGTTCCATCACATAACACGCAATGAGAAAAATTGAGATAGACTACCTCTGTGCACTCTGTTATATACGAGATACAACGTGAAGCTAAAAAAGAGACTATTTGGCCGGAAGCAAAGAATATTACTTATACATCTTAAAAAATTACATTACTTACACATTGTACGAGGATACATAAATTCAAATATCATTTAGATATATAATCTTAATAGATCTTAACTTTTCAATACAACCTCTCGAACTATATACTAACTCCCACTTACACCAACAAAAACTCTACCCAAACAAAATAACTTAATAATATAGTTAAATGCACCACCATCCACCAGTTTTTTTTTATTGAAGCCATTCGTGGCGCAGTGGCACAAAGTGTGAATGTAAAACCGTTGTGGGTTCGATCCCCACTCGATTAGATGAAATATTTACTTAAATTTATATTTCTATTTCTTCGCTCTGGTGTCGAGGCAAAGCGCGGCGTTGAGTTCTGCCACTCAACACGAAATGTTTCAGGCATTTCGTGTTGCTAATTTTTTTTTTACCATCCACCACTAAGCTATTTACATACCACGATGACTGGCCATTTTAATTATAGAGATTGGAATAGTAAGTTAGGCATTAAAAACTAACTGGCAGTAGCAGGCGGAACGTTCGCCGTAATCTTATTTGGCACACGTCCAGAAGGAAAGAAGTACCTGAAAGGCCGTGAATGTTATAAAATTAGAAACGCTATATCGATTTTACACTCCCCCATATGTATGTGGGTAGTATTGCATCGGTTGAAAGTGAGAGCCAAGAAAATGGACAAAGACATTGTGTATTTACTTATAATATGTGTTTGTTGATAATAAAATATGAGCTACTATAAATGTATTGAAATATACAAAATATCAATGTTATAGCATAGAACATACTATGTTTAATATAAAATATAAAAAAACCTTAAGAGTTGCAACACTTATATCTTCCTTATCAATTAGGGACCCACAATTTGTTGTGTGCGCTACAATCGTGGTAAAAACGATTCATTAGAAGCCAGTGCAGCTTACATTGTCGCGCTTATCCTACTAGACCCTTTATTAGAGGGCAGTCGTAGCGGAGAGGCACAAGCGTGTGACTGTAACCGCAACATCTTCGATCCCCACACAGGAAATGAAATTTTTAATATGTTCACTTCTTCGCTCTGGTTTCGAGACAAAGCGCGGCGTTAAGCTGCGCCACTCAACGCACAACGTCTCTAAAATTCGTTGGAAACAGGGTCTCAACACTAGGCTCCCAATGCCTACCGGAATGCTGCACGCGGAATACAGTGTGAACAAAAGCAAACAAGCAAACCCTTCTCTATTCTATAATTCACTAGTCTAATAACTGCTACTATTATAAACCAAACGACAGTTTAAAACGATATGTTTGTACGACGATAGCTCCGTAATAGCCTTCACTAATTTACCTTCAGTTGCACCGGGCCGGTGTCGTGTCGTCTGTTACTACACTACTAATACTAGCATCGAATTGACCTACACAGTTCAATGACAGAAAATCGATTTGCGTCGTGGTGACTAGCATTTTCATTACGAGTGTTGTAATGTGGAAGTTGTTTTAAACTTAAAGCTGTATAGATTAAGATTTTACGTTAAAATAAAATTTGAGTTGGACTAAATTATATTTTTTTAACTATATTCCGGATAGCGTTAAGCTGTAAGAATAATTTTGTAGAATTCAATTGGGTTATATATGAAAAATAAACAAAAATTAAAATCATATTTATTATGAAAATTAAAGGACAAGGTACAGATCAAATCGATGCACGATAAGTATGTAATCGATTTTTCTAATTATAGAACATTTATTTAATAATGTTTGCACGTCAATACTCACTTATTGATATATTAGCGTAAGAATAACTAAACAGAAAGTTTTAAAAGTTTTCTATCGGTGATATTTTAGAAGTATAAACAGCGTACGGATATAAATACTTTTATATTGTATGGTTTTATTCAATATTGAAATAAGGTTACATCAAGGTATATTCTCAGTCAAATGAAAATATTATGTATAATTAGACTTGATGTTATATACATAGATAATTTTTTTTTTTTTTTCAGAAAAAGACCCGTATCCGGTTGAGACCCTGCCGACCTGCACCTACGCTCTGAGCGTCTGCCACAATGAGAAGTCCTGCTCCGTACTGTTTGAACGCTTTAAGAATGCTTGCAAAGCCCGCGACGGAGACTGCCGTATGGAAGATAGGTGATATATTAATATATTTTTTCCCATTTTCATAACTAAAGGTCCTCCAGAATTCGGCGGAAAGTGAACAACGGAAATGTCTTAATGGAAACGGAGTGTCTTAGCACTAAGTACTCACGTTCCCTCTGTCTACCTCACTTTGTATAGAGTACAGCGTGAAACAAACAAAAATAATCTACACAAATCATCAGATTCCTTAGTGTTAGTTCCAAGCTCACCTCAGAATTTTGTGAAAACGCGATCAATATTTCAATTTTATGGCGCTCTTTCAGCACGGCTTCTACTTTTAAATCTGTCAGCAAGTGATCGACCTTTAAAAGCTGTAGGTGGTAGACGGATGGGAACTGACTGATCTATGTTTATGGAAATTTTCCTTGTATTTATAAAATACCTTGTTATCTTGAGTTCGGTTCAGGTTGAAATAATGTTGATTTTCTTTATAATTTGTAGCTATAATGTTTTCATAATTAATATTCGAGTTTTATAAAGTAACTTCTGTTTGGTAGTATTAATTTTTTTCTGTATAATACATCCTTAAAAATAAATATGTAAAATAAATGGAGTCTTGTATTTTACTTAAGTATTTTTTTATTAAAATTGTAATTTGTAATTTTAATTAACCAAATGTGTATACATAGATAAATTTTTAAATTACAGATATATATTTGTTTCCTTTTGTAATATAAAGGTTTTTTATTAATTTTGAAAATAAGCAAAGTTTCAAAACGACAACAATCTAATAAAAGAATGCTGTGACATTATAACGATCTATTTTCATATCGGATATGTCATTCGCGAATTACTGTTCCAACTCTAACCAAAGCAATTCCCAGATGTAATAATCTAATGGCTACCCATTGTATTAATCCGTCACGTAGAACTGAACTCGGTTCTGTAATGTGGATATATCTGTATGTATAAAAGGATTTTTTTCCTGCACCTAGATTTGACTTCGAAAAATCAAAATTTAAATATATAAAATGATATTTTTAACATTTATAAGATCCTTCCATACATAGAAAAGAAGAATACCTATTTAGAAAACGTATAAACATTTGAACGTAGGTGAATATGAACTCGCGCCTCTTGTATACCGTTCAAGCGCTCTGGTCACTAAGCCAAAAGCTTATTACAACTTATTTTGCTTTGATGGTTTCTAAAAGGCGCAGATTCAAATACTGCCACGTCCAAAGTTTTAAACATTTTATAAAAATGTATAATGACATTGTTTTTGTTCCATAGGTAAAATAATACTTAATTTTCCTTGTCATTATCAAAATTCTCATTAAT
Source organism: Heliconius hewitsoni (assembly GCA_018230445.1). Taxonomy (NCBI): domain Eukaryota; kingdom Metazoa; phylum Arthropoda; class Insecta; order Lepidoptera; family Nymphalidae; genus Heliconius; species Heliconius hewitsoni. Next base: position 7,638 of record DWAN01003433.1, read on the forward strand.
TTCATGTTAATTGCCTAACGATTAAACAATATTATACTAAATGATGCGCGAATAAGAGAAAAAAGAGAAAGGAGAAAGAAATTGTGACCTTCGATCTAATTTCCAATCTAATTCTATTGATGGAACTGTAGGACGATGACGCACAATACATGAGGACCCTTCAAAGAACTTGCGTGACCTACGGACTTGATATAGACAATGTAAGCTGTATGTACGTCGTTCATTATCACTTTTTTCTTTGAATACAAGGTGAAAAAATATATGTTCTAGAAATTTATATATCGTCATGAGCCCATGACGTCATATTGTTATTTTTATTAATCTTATTTTTCCGTTTTTGGCTGTATTCTACTTACGTAGTAGTAAGTACGGTAGGCTGAGGGAACCTAGTTTAGTTAAAGTATTCCGTTTTTAGTAATCTGCCCAATTTTCGAGATGTTGCATGTGAAGTATTCGACTTTAAGACTGAATTTTGTCTTTTTCAATTTTTCAACCCCTCGAATTAGCTTCACGCTGTATCCCGCACATAGCAAAGTAGTCAAAGGGAACCTAGTGTTAAGACACTCCGTTCTCCGCCCAAAAGTGTAGGCACCTAAAAAAAGTCTTACTAAAAATAATATCTTTCACATAACATTACTTAATAAATTTTTCCTCAAAAATAGGCATGCCCAAATATTTTTTTACCAGTAAATTTGTATCTACATCATACTGAATCAATACCAGCAAGTTACTTCTTGATTGCGTCTATTAATTTAACCTAGATCTGATGGGTTAGCGGTTTGATACTGAGCTTACTGTCTGACCTTCCTCGCATGTCAAGGACGAGGCATTCCGATACACGAAGGCTGATGTCGATATGCATTTCATTGCAGTGCCCGTACTGAATTGAAAGTAGTATCGGTTTTTCAGAATATTCGTTATAGGCATTGGATCGCAGTGTTCTAATGCTTTTTGTTTTTTTTATTATTTTTATTTTTTTAAATCATCTTTTTCATATATTTTTCCAGCCTCCAATTCGCAAAACCGTATTGGGCTCTGGTTCGCTAGTCTCTCGCTTGTGTTGCCTCGAAAATGATTATTCTGCAAAAATATATATTTTTTGAGAATCGCTTCATAAAATTAAAAGTATAATAATAAAAATATAATGAAGTTTTCATTGTCAGTGTTTGTAAGTTAGAATTAACTTTTACGCACTTTAAGTTTTATTTTTTCCAGCTTCACGCTGTATCCCGCACACAACCGGGTAGGCACTTCTAGTTGTAATGTTTCTACATTTTACTGTAATTTATTTTGTTGTTAATCTTTTTTCTCACATAAACATTTGCATGGTATTTATCGTAACAAACATATGGATAGTGCAAATTTTTTTTTGTATAAATGTGCCAAATTTATAATACTGTACTGTTATACTTATGTGATATAGCATCCAGTTGCCCGTCATCGTAAGATCTCGTAAAATCGTAGATCTTTTTATGTTGAAATACTTGTTATTCATACGAGTTTTTTAGGGTTTCGTACCTCAAATCAAGCTTAAAGCTTGTAATTAAGTTATTCCTTTATCTTAGTGGGAACAACAATAGTATTTTTGTATATTTAACCAAACGCCTTATCTATACAGACTGGTGATCCAACCAACAACTATATTGATGACACTTTAGTTGTAAATGTATTTAATAGATTTAGTACAAATAAATACTATTCACGCTGTATCCCGCAGCTGTACACAGCAGGGTAGGCAGAGGGAATCTAGTGTAAGACTCTCCGTGTCCCACGTTCCACCGAGTTCTGGAGGCATTACGTATTGAGCGGCGGAACTCTGCTTTGCCTCGACACCACAGCGAAGAAATGAAAATATAAATGTAAATAAATATTTTATTCAATCGAGTGGTGATCGAACCCACAACCAGTCGATTTTTCACTCACACTTTGTGCACCTTCGCCACGACTTTTAATTTAATTTTTAAAAAATACTATTAATATAATTTTCTCATTATCATGGACTCAGGGAGGCCTGCCGCGAAGCCTGGGCCGGTTTACGCATGTCACCTATCTTCGGTTGTATCTGCCCCAATACTCATATGAAGAAACGCTGCGACCGCATCTTCGCCGTCGTCAACCATAACCCCTGCGTCGGTGAGTCCTACACATGCTAGCTATGTGTTATATTTTGAGTGAGAAATTACTTGGCCAGTGGTAATATCACTGTATGTATATGATAAAAGATAGACAAGTCAATCCTGTTTATAAATAAAAATGTAAGAAAACAAAAAGTTAGGTCGGTAGTATCATATCGATTATTAGGAACGTGCAAAGGTATGGTGATTGACGCCGCACAAATGTGTAACCAATAGGGACCTAGTCAACTTTATCAGTTTTATTTTCAAATTGAGATAATGTGTTTGTTGTAATCAAAACTAGAAAAATTATAGATATTGGACATCACCCTAAATTACTATACTAATTAAGTCAATTTTATTCGCGCTGTATTTTTTAGAATATTTATTAATTATTGTAAGTTAGAGGCTGTCGTGGCGCAGGGATACAAGGGTGTGACTGTAACGTATCGGTTATGGGTTTGATGCCGACTCGGCGGAATAAATTATTATTTATTAATAATTTTATTTCTTTGCTCTAATACCAAGGCATAAATAAGCCCGGCGTTGAGTTTCGTCACGCAACTTAAAAATGCTTCGTGAAATTCAGCGCAAAATGGGGAACAGAGTGTCTTAACACTAGGTTCTGTTTTCCTACTCTGCTATATGCGGAATACAGCGTGAAGCTTAAAAAACGTTTTTGCGTAGATGGATCGCCATGTTATCCAAATCCCGACGACAAAATCTGTAGTGAATATGTCATAAAAGGTAAAAAGTAAGACGCACAAGCAAGTCCAAATTATGTTCCCACGATATTCCCTTAAATATATCGAAAGGAGAAGGAGATTTTCTAGATAAAAGCGATTATGAACTACTAAACAAAGCTTGTGTATCAGTCAGTATTTTTTATTAACAATATTAACTGTGACAAAATGTACAGTTCCAATTAAAGACCACATTCTTTAATAGGGGATTAAGATTACCGATGTTTGATGTTTATTTCCTTGCAGCATAATTTGCAACTAGAAAATTATTTTGTTTTATTCTCTCAAAAGAACTTTTTATAATAACTTTCTGTATATTATTTTCTATTTCCTTTATTTTATAGAAAATAATAAGCAGTCATTCACTATTTAGCATAAGCCCCTATAGTTACCCTCAAACCCTCAGCAGAATTCTTACATAATTAAAATTTGGATAAATTATGCTATTCTATACTAGCTTCACGCTTTATCCCTAACGGAGTAATCAGAGAAAGCGGAGCGATAGTAGATAAATTATATGAAATTATATTATCGATTTACTAAATTAAAAAAAAACTAATAAAACTGTTTAATATGGTAAAAAAAACATTGAAAAACGTATAAATAATAGGTATACCAAAGATTATTCATTTCGTATCAAATCTCCATTCAGTACACTAAGCTGAAATTCTTGTAACAAAAGGAAAGGACGTAATTATATTATAGAGGCAGTTTGACCCTAACGCTGAGAGCTTCTTGAGATGGACTATTTTTATTTTTAGCTTTTAGGATACTTAGATATTAGATGAAAGTGTTGATAAAAAATATTTCTGTAACAAGTAAGAGATTTTGTTATTAAACGATTGAAATTTATAAAATTAAGAACGTTATACACAGTAATTCTTTTTTAGGTTCATTGGACTTGGGTTTAAATACCGTTAAAATTTTGTTAATAGCAATATAATATCCTTTTACTATAACGAAGCTAACGGTCAGAGGGAACCTAGTGTTAAGACACTCCGATCTAAAAATTCTTACATACATAATCCTGTGCAATTTTAATTGTGCTGTGTATGACAAAGTTTAATAAATAAATATATTACTAGAATTACAATGATAGAAGATGATATAAGGTTTTAGATATTTATATACCCACTCCGTAGGTAGGAGAAACCTAGCGTTAAGACACTTTGTTTCCCCCTTTCCGTCTAAATTTCGAAATATTGCTGTCCAGTGATGGAACTCAACGCCGCACTTTGTCTTCTCACCAGATCGGAATGAAAGATATTAATTTATGCATAACTTTTTTACATCGCAATCGTCTTATTTTCAATGTTATTTATTAAAATTATATAGTGCAAAGCCTCTAAATATTCAAGACAAGGAGAACAGAATGACCTATAATTGATTTGTCCTTATTTTAATATTTCACTAAAAATAAAAAATACAACAATTTTTTTTATAAACATGGTGTAATTTAAGAATCTCTTATAAAAATTCCATATTCTTAAAACAATCAGTTGATACAAATATATGACTTATTCAATCCACGTCCCTCTCAATAAGCATCGAGTAACTAAAATAATAGTTATAACGAGCTAATATCGCATTCAATAAACCAACTTGATTCAATATACGGCGGAAAGTTTTATTCATTTCGTGTAATCCCCGCTGAGATCTTATTGTGAAGTAGGGCTGGGAAATGATTTAATAATGTTAAATAGATAACAATAGTCTTGTTATATTTGAAGCAATTGTGGCGCAGTGGGGCAGCTATACTGTAAAAATGTCCTGGGCGTAGGAAAGGGAGACGGGTTGTCCGTGCCCACCTCGGAATTTTACCAACAAAAAATTATATCTAAAAAATTAGACAACCAAACTATTACACACATTATCAGTTCGAAACTAAAGTTAAGGTTCTTCGAAAATATCTTGAAATACACCTCAGGTTACGGTTTTGAGTACGAACTATATTCGGGGGAATTCATTCTTTTCATTTTTTAGCTCTGATAAGACAAACTGCGGTGTTGATTCCCGCTACTCAAAACGTTGTCTCCCGAATTCGAATAAAAGTAAAGAACAAAGATTCCCGTAATCTATCCTGCTACAAGCAGGATAAAGCTAAAAAATATTACTCTTTCAAAAAAACGTTACTTTTAGTATAACATTTCTTAACGGAAGTGACCATCAAACATACAACTATCGCGATTGGACTCAGTCCCACGATGCTTCCAATAGATTTATTCCCATGAAAATATTAAAAATATTGTAGGTAAAATATCTCCATACAAAAAACAAATTTTCGTTCATACCGAACGTCCGGGATATGTTTCCGAGTAAACTTCTAACCACACTTTAAAATTTCACTCGCATGCGCCTCCATACTAAATGTATTGAACCAATTAAAATGTTTGCGGTGGCGTGATTTGAGTATATTTTTCTTATAACATGTAACTTAGCATGCTCTAGCGTGCTCTGTGTTAAATACATGGTAAATTTTTCCTTTTAAATACGTTGAAAATATAATATTATTAATAGGTAATTTAGGCCAGCGACGTAGCGTCGTACTGGAAAAGTGTTGCTTGTGTGTTTGATTCTCACTCCGAGATATAGATTGCTTTTTATATCTCGCTCTGGTATATGGCCCCAAAATAGGGCAGAAAGTGGAGAGTCTAAACACTAGATTCTCCTACCATCTCCCATGCTACAAGCGGAATAGAAAATAAAAAATAGTAACAATATGATTAATGGCAGTAATGCGTGAATTATGCAAAAAGTATGTGGCTATACTCGTATATGTATTTTGTACAAAAAAGTTTCTTTTTTATTTATAGTTAAAGTTGAAGGTTGAGGCAGACGTGGCGCGGCGGCACGTAGTGTGACTGTAAAACCGACTGGTTGTGGGTTCGATCCCCACTCTAGGAGACGAAATATTTACTTAAATTTATATTTCCATTTCTTCGCTTTGGTGTCGAGGCTAAG
>DWAN01003434.1:0-13454 GCA_018230445.1 Heliconius hewitsoni
ATTAAATATTTATCTTTCCTAAGTGTGGATTAACACTTTAAAAATGTTTAAAAAAGAGAAAATATTGTCATATTTAAATACGTTTATTTTATAACGAGGAGAAAACAAAATAATTTATCAACTGTTTCATGGTTGACGATTTACACATTTACAGCAATAAGACTTAAGCCGTAAAGAATATAGAACCTTAAGAGTTTGATGACTAACCAAATAATCCATTTCTTTTTTTTTTTCAAAACATTAGTCATTAGTAATCTAAGCAATGTAAATTGGTATTGTTATCCAATCAAAGATTCAGAGCTACACAAACATATCATCAATAAAACATGAACAATATTCAAAATAAAAAGAAGTATCTACACATATTATTAGATAAAAGGAATAATCGATCAATACGAAAAGTCAAACATCGATTTAAGGAATTCCAAAGACTCGGAAATGGTATCGTCCGTCTCAGCGGGCGGTCTTTAGTCAATTAATAAACGATCTCTTCACGTAGGAAGCTGCGATGACATATTTAAGTATCTCAATTTCCAAACGGTGTTTTGGTATAATGAAAAATTTTGTACATAAAACTAGTGTCGTAGGTTTCAATTTATTTTCAAAATCACCAAACAGAACACGTAAGTACTGTCATTCAAAGCAAAGATTGTACAGATTTTTAGTAACATAATGACAAATATAACAAAGTTATTGAGTGCAGATGGAAAGAGAGCCGATTTTCTCCTTTTATCTATTCCGCAAAAGATGGTCGTTAAAGTGAAATAAAATACATTCAAGCCAATAAAACAGAAAATATAAAAGGACTCTCGGTTCCACAAACCGATAATTCTATCGACACTCCGCGTATTTACTAAAATAATCATCAAAGTGTTTTTTATTGGTGGGACGACAAATGTCAACCAGCGTGGCTGAGTAGCAAACACGTGTTTCATACCGTCTAACAATATTTAGTGATGCTTTATTAGTCCCGTAGAAAATGAAAACAACCGTTTCAAGCAGATGTTATAAGCAATAGACTCAGTGACGGACTAATTGGAGACAAATTCGAAATAATAAGCGGAATAATTAACTGGTACGACTCTTTTGAACTTGAAGTTTGAATGTGTGGAATATTTCTAACACATTTGAGGTTGGTATTAGTTTATTACTATAATATTATAATAATAAAAAATGTGGCGTTGAGTTCCGCCACTTAACACGCAATGTCTCAAGCCTACCATAATGTGTGCGGGATACAGTGTGAAGCTGATTTAATTAAATTTAAAAAAGATATCTACAGATAAGTCTCTCTGATTGAAATTTTGTTGAAAATCTTTATTGTTTACACAATTACAATAGATATATTTAAAGCCTACACAAAATACAACATGAAAATCAACACAAATTCTATTTTTTAATTTATACTGATAAAATAGAACACTAACGCAAATGTAAACAAATTAATATCATGACTTCATAAAACTAACGTATAATTAAAATAATATTTTTACGTGTTGTGAAACGAATCTTTTTAACGTGTATTTATACTGACCGACAGTTAGCCTTGTAATTTGCATTTGAAATTTAATAATTAAGATCGTATTTTCTCACATACAGTTAAATTAATTAGAAACGTAATTTGAATAATTAACATTTATAACGATAACTGTGGGGCTGAGTGGCTCCAAATTTGATGTAAAGTACTGCACCAGTTCTAGTGCAGCGACCAAAATACTTTATATAAACAAAAATACGCAAGATATTAGCAATTATTACAAATTGACATTTCTCATTTAATCATATACCTAAACACAAGTTACATTTAAAAATAAACGTTTCTAAGTAAAAGAGGCTTGGAGGATAATAAATCTGGACGAAAAACGACTAAGAGACAAACCCGGGCCGACTCTCATTAACTTCACTTAACAAGTATTCACATATCGAGGATGCTAATAAAACTCAAATCCAATTGGCGTCGTCGTTTGATTTACAACGTATCAATAAAAGAGAAGGCTATCATTACGTTTTATTTCTACAATAAAAGTAATGTACTCGTATCCTGAGTTAAACGCTCAAATAAAGACCTAAAGCAAACTTATTATAATGGATAGCAGAGTGGTCATCTTAGATTGCTTAGAAAATGACTGCGTTTAATTACGCCGATCATAAAACATAACGTCTATGTAAAAGTTATAATTAGATTTCAAGCCAAGTGCCCAGAGCGGCTAGTATCTGTTTAATTGGTTTGAAATAAACATTTCTATTAAATATATATTCTTTAAATTACATAAGCTAAAAAATTGTATAGTTCATTTTTGCGAGATATTAGAATATCACATTCAGACATTTTTTTAAATTAAAATATAATGATTATTACTTATTATTATAAATAATTATTAATACAAAGTGCATATATAGGTTATATATAGGTTGTCAACTACTGTCATTGAAACGTTTTTAAATTCTTGTATTTTCTTAATTCCATCATGTTCTAATTATTCAAATTCAAAGCAAAAGACGGACGGAGTAAAAAATATATACATTACAGTAACAATTGGCAGAATTAGCGGTTATATGACATCTATATTTCAAGTGGTAGAGCATAAACAATAGTTTAAAAAAAAGAGATCGTAAAATAAAACAAGGGAAGAGATATGTCAAGATAGTTTGCGGGGGGCGACGGCGCCGACCTTCCAATTAAAAACACACCTTTTGGACACATGCTCGCTCCAACTAAGGCCAAAAAAAAAATCGAGGACCACATCCGTTACCGTTTATCACCTTTTTTATAGAATCAGTGCAGTGTTTGTGTCACTGCAAATTTAAAGATGCTACTTGATTTGTTTAGACTTCAGAATGATTGTCAAGTCCGGGATAAAATATATTTATCTTTCAATTTCATTATACATATAACATTTTAGTTGCATTTGTAACATGCGACAAACATTTTGCTACAAACAGATGCTCATCATAGTGAAAATGGAATTTATTTGTAAAGCTTTCTTTCTTTCTTTTTATATATTGCTGAAAAATTTATCAATTCTGGTATGTAGTTAAGATTTTAGATTTTAAGCCAGTATTAAGCAAGTTATGAGATATGTTTTTTTTATTGTCATTAATTTTATCTACAACAACTACCATGACACTTATCACACACAGTTACTACATTTACAGAGAAAGTAAAATAGCCGAAGCGTAAAATAACAATTAAATCAATTTAAAAACTTACCAGTACAGTTATGTTTTTCAAACTATTATAAAAAAAATATTAGAATATTGTATAATTGCAATATTAAATAAATACAAAAATATTTGTGAAATGTAAGCATATTAAAAATAATAATAAGCATGTGAATATTATCAATATATCTATATGTATGTATGGTACATACCTTAGTCCGTACAAGTTTGGCGTTCTCTTTACACATCTTGGCTAAAGAGTGATACTCGCCGCGCGCTGCACACAGTATCCACTGCTTTTGCTTCGAGTCCAGTGGATCCGTCTCCTTGTGCTCCAGCTGTAAGATTGAATATATATGTTGGCACATACTTATTTGATACTATATAGTCATTAATGCTTAACTGAGAATAAATTTGGTAAATGGCTGTCATAATACACAATGTTAGAAAAAATATATAATACATATCAACAATTTGTATAGAACGAGAAAATAACGCCTCAACAGATTAGAAAATGTGTTAACGAAATTCGATCTATATTTGAAATTTACTAATAAGACGCATTGTAAAACAAATGAATAATATAAAGGGAAATATAATATATAAATTATATAATGAACACTTTTCAACCAATTTACGGTAATTTTATTACATTAAGGGCTTGATTAAAAAAAAAACTTCGTAAAACTCCTCTAGAAGATACCACTAATTTTATCTCTTCATTCGACCAGGTGCGTAAAAATTTTTTTTTTTTATATGGTTCATTTGTAAAATATCATGAGAGTTAAAAGCAACCAGTAGTGAAGTAACATGTAAAACTAAACGAAATCTATTGATATAGCCAAGTCTATTTACAGTCTAAGTAGGGTTTAGGTAAGTTAATTGGATCGCGCTAAGCATTAAAATTTGTAATAATTTCATACAAGTTTTAGTTCAAATTATGTCGTCCGGTGAAACTAAACCTATGTTTAGTGTCACAGGACGACAAACGTATTTGTCAACGTTGCTTTTAAGAATAAAATGAATGAAAATCAAAATTCATGAGACAGGCACGAGTCAAAGTAATCACAAGCCACTGCAGGAATATTGCGTGAAAATATTCAAACTTATAGTTTACTCAAAATATTATAACATCTAATTTAAAACAAAAATTCATAATTATAGCGTGTGGCGATAAAATTAATTTCGTCTGTTGTGTTACTGAAAGAAAAGAACAATTTTACACGAATACTAATGTTCGCTGTTTATTTAACGCGCCAGAAACTTGTTTGAAATATTATTCTATTTGTAATTATAAAACGTATAACCGTTTTTTTTTTGCCCGTGTTTACTACGTTTTTCTTTTTAATTGTGTCAGAAGGTAGTTTTTAAAATATATTAAGACTTAAATTTATTTTACTTCTACATTTCAGGTAGAAATATAAAATGATACATGGATTCTATATTCTCATAGAGGCCCTATACCATGGTGACCAGTAGGCACACGTTCTTTCCCCCATAATTAGGCGCTTCGACCTGAACCTATGTAAGTACAAATTTACACAGCGTGATATTGAAAATATCTTATTCGACACCTAAATAATAATTATTATAGTAGGTATAACTAAGTTTTACATGTATTTTTCAATAATTTAGTTTTACTATAGTAGTAGTTAGTTTTACTATAATAAATAATTTCACTTACCGATGCTCTGTCATCTTCGTCGACACTCTGTAACAAATAACATACATGTGTAAATTGCATTTTATTGTTTCTAATTTTACCATTCCTTATTTAAAATAAATCATATTAATACTGATTGATTTGATAATCCATGTTCAGTCAGTCAGAGAAGGAGTACTCCATATAAAATATACTACGACTATAGTAGAATTTTGTATTGAGTAGTAAATGAGAAACGGAGTGTCTTAATAGTCCACCCTCTGCTTAACCTGCTTTTTATTACAGAAACAAATTTTATCCAAGAAGCATATATATACAATGAAATATTAAATAAATATATTGCGCTGAAAACAAAAGATGAGCGTTATAAATAAAAACAATATTTACATACATAATAAATATCTTAAAGACACATATAAATTAATCGGAACCTAATATTTCAAAATTAATAAATGAGTACTTATATTGTGAAAATAATATTTTGAATTAATGGTCAATAAATTCGAATCCTCCCGTCTTCAGGCTTGCGTTGCGATTGAAGGAGGTAACGGAAGGTAATAAGGTTCTCATTTTGTAAATAACAAATGGGGATCCTATTTGACATGGGTTAAAGTTAAATTTTGAATAAGAATTGAACGACGTAAGCGGTTTCGGTGATGGGGGCCCGGGCGTGCGTTGCTCAGCATGGCCACTTTACCACCTGTCGTTACATATTTATGTCTACACTATTGCCCTCACTGTTAGGGACTTCAATATTGACAAGATAACATCCTTAATGTGATGTGTTTGATTTAATAAGAAGATTAAGTTTGTACGTTGCCGGTTTTTTGGGGTCCGCGATTACGACAATTAACGATTGAAGTAATAAGGTGTTTGTCTCAAATGATTGGCTAAAAGTGACAATTTAAAAAATCAATACTATTGTAGCTATAGAGCTAGTATTATATTTTTCACTAATAATGAATAATCAGTGTGTAGCAAAATCAATTTTAGTATGCAAATAGTACGTACTTATGTGAAATTTTATGAACGTACATAAATTGAGATTGCTCCAATAAATGGTTGGAGGGTTGATTTGTAACATCGACGTAACTGTAAATCGCATTTGCTTTCTACTAACAGATACGTTCGACTCCGACTAGAACAACATCGCGGCCGTAATTAAATGCGATTATTAGTTTATCGAAGGTAAATTAACATAGGAGAATATATATGTAGACATATATGTATATGGTGTTATATAAACGCTTTGTAAGCTCAATTTAACTGATACAGGCTATATATTAATGTATAACTCACACTTATTAGTATTATAATTATTTTGTTATATATTTTTCAACATGTATTTTAAGTCTATCTATCATTGTAAGATTGTAAATAACGTCCAATCTTACTTAGAATAAATATTTGTTGTTCGTAACTTTATAAGGTGAGAATTTGATCTGAATTGTATATACAATGGGAGACAGAGTGTCTTAAAATTTACGATAGGAAGAAACTTGAATATTGAAAGACGCCATTGCGTCGCCTTAGGGTCCCGTCGTGCGTGCCTCACCGCAGGACGCCGCTTGTAGGCATTATGGTGGCGACGGCACGCTACGATCGATACATGTCATACCAGCCAGCGTTGCTCGTTATACGCTATATATTGATGGCATTTAACTTTCTATTTTACATATGAACACCAATTTAATATTAAAAATATATGGCAATTGCCCTAATTGATAACAATTAGTATACAACATACTTATGATTTACATTCATATCGACAATCGAGTACGAGTACATGCAGATTGATCTGATCTGGTGACAAGAGAATCTATATAACTAAATTGCAATTTTAAATTATTTGTTCTCTCATTCAACTAAGCATATCATTAACTTAATAGAGGGTCTAATCAAAACTCTTATCACTCTGCTGACGCTATGTTAAAACCCGATAAGCGGGCTATTTATGTACCTGTATCTTAGAAACGCTTAATTTTAACTGTTACGCGTCGAGCCAAAGTATTTTTTTTTATTCAATATGCGATTGCATAATATATTTAACTTAAACTATATCTTTTTTGTAAATGTAAATTTCAATAACAAAAATATATATATATATTCTTGTTATTGTAATATTTGGAAACCACAATAGATGCAATAGATTTTGGTGATGTTATAAAAACCAGCAATACAAATTAATTACTAACCAATCTAAACTGTTATAAACACGCAACAAAAAACAAACAAAACTTATCAAAATCTCAGAAACAAAACTGCGGTTGCAAAGAGATAAAGAAAAAGAAAAGACTATATCACATCATCACGCGTGTCTGACGAAACATGTTTCCCGATCTGTTAGAATTCAATTGTGCTATTATCATTCAATAGAGGCTAATTTTACATCGACAAGCCTCGTTAATTGTGGCAAGTGATTCTCAGAGCCAGCCAACGGAGAACAATGAAATCGGTCATATTTTCCTGCCAGCAGACCGTGCTTATCTCCCATCATGAATAATAAAATAGTACCAGTTTGTCCGAATGACGGCGACTTGAAATGTTTTCGCCAACTTTATGGATATATGGAGTGTTAATTAATTAAATAATATATTTTATGTGGCCCTTTTTTGTTAGAAAGCTGTAGGTGTTGTACTAATAACTATTATGGTTATATTATACTACTATATAGCTTTGAGTTCAATGAATTATCATGTGATTTAAAAAATGCGATTCTTTTTAAAATTTACTATGTAAATAGTCGTTTTTTTGTCCTATATTTTTTAAAAAAAAATGTAAAAAGATTAAAATGACATAAAAATTAAAGATATGAGTTATAAATTAATTTAACTTTTTTTTATTTTAATTTAATGCACAGAAATTAAACACACCTCCACAATTCGTAAACAGTACACAAGTACGTAAGCAGATGGACTGAATATTTTAGAGCAAGCTCAACTCGTAAACACGACAAGGTATAATGATCAACTTAAAATTAAAGTTGAGATGAGTTGACTGAGGCAATAAAAAGGTAGCGTTTAGATAGGTAGCCACTAAAAACAAATTGAATTTCGCGTTTAACACTCACTTAGCCAGAAGCTTTAAAGCAATACGATTAAGCTCTAGCTACTTTAACACAATCGTTAAACCTACTGATTAGATACTGACGAACTTATCTGGGATATTAATGTTTTCGCTTTATTAGTGGACTTCGCATATCACATCTGTGCTCTAGAATAAGATCTTTATTAAACTTGCAAAGATAACAATTAAAAGGAATCAACATAAAAAAAACCGGTCAAGCGCCAGTCACTCGGATACCAATCGTTCTTTGCCAATTTTAGGATTGTAGATCAATGGGAGGTACAACTTATAAAAGTAAACAAACTTAAGTTTGTAGCCTGGCTCTGTACAGTACATTTTCTTTATTTATATAATAAATTTGATTATCACTTATTAGTTACACTCCAGCCAAATATTAGAAATTATAGCAACACAACCAATAATATGGTAAAATACTTAAAACATCCACATCTACATACCAACAAACCGCAGTCGGTTGAACCTTTTTAACAGCAATCAAAACGTGCGTGAGGCACACGACAATAACGTTACAGTTCACAAGTCACGAGGCGCCGTTGAATAGGCTATGCATCATGAATAATAGCGAAATAGGCACTGTAGGTATAGTCTACCCGAGCGCAGTATTCACTTGGGACGTCAATCGTTATTATAAATTACGTTTGATTAAATTTAACACATTTGATCAAACTGGTTTAGGTAAAATTATCTGAAAATATTTTAATTTGTATTTAGAAAATTCATGTGTATTAGCTTATTATGGCTTCGTTCAGTAGGTACCAACGTAATGAGTGGTAGGTACCTATTTATTAATTAGTTATTGTTTCATCATTTAAATATTGGCACAGGTCGTACGAACGCTACATTGTTAACTATCAACATCGCCTAATCGCCTACGGACTTACGTAGTTCACTTGGTATATATTTATTATTATAGTAAAAAGTTAATATCCAAACAATTTGACATAAGATATAATAGACTGATTTCTAAATAGACCAAAAATAGTTGATATTAAGATGTAGATCAAGAAATCACAGAGGAAGCGGCAAAAAAAAAACTAAAACGCATAACATTTAGAATTATCTCTTTATAGCAGTGAAAAAGGACAGCACTTATAAAATGTTTGTAGATTAATTTTTTGAGAGTGAAATTGAGTAGCGGATGCAAGCGTCGACAGTCTATTTCAGTTTTGATTTATGCGTTTATCCCGACCGGGTGGCAATGTGGCATATTAGTGAGAAATTGTTCAAATAATAAATTATGGACTTCCTCGTTCGGGTGTATTTATATATGCCAACTGGTGTCAATCTCGAGCTTGTAAGTGCACTAATTGTTGCGTTGATTTATTTACGGGTCTTGTCAAGCGTAATGCAACGTTAATTGTTCTCTAGTGACAATCGCGACTGATTCAATTTATAGCAAATACGTTAATGGTGTATAACGTTTTACTTATTGATCGATGTAATGTGGTTATATTTTTTTCATATTTAAAATTATCTTTATTAAGTTCACCAATGTACATATCTAAGTTAAATTTTAATAAAATTTGTGAAGTAGTTCACTTGTAGATATACATATAGAATGAATATACAGGATGCAACGATGGATCAACGGTTGTCTATGTGTAGAAGACCTCAGTATCTACCCGTTTCACCTCCATATACGTTAGCCGATTTTCATTTGACAATTAGTGTAGTTTTTTTGGAAAGTTGATTTACTGTACTGTAACGAAAAAAAACAACTGGTGATTTTTTTCCAGAAGTAATTTAAAAAACTATTATGCATTATGCACATAAAGAATAAACACAATAAAACGCAAAAAACAACCATCTACAAAACCTTCAAGTAAAAAAATTACGTAACGTTTACATAACTAAAAAAGTAACGGAATAATATTAAAATGTACTTAAATCAGAAAAGGCAATAAAATCAAACGATTTTTAATTATCTCTCCGAAATATTTGTCATTCTTCTAAATAACTTAATTGTTTCTACAATTTTTTTTCTATAGTTGCTAAAATTTATTTATAGTAATTTGTAGTTCTTAAAAAAGAAGAAAAAAGTGAAATATGTATTCCACAGTATGTGAAAATTAATATCAGCCACCACCCAAGTGGTGCGTTAGCTAGTTTCACAATATCTAAATATTTATACTCCATAAACATTGTTTGATTATAGTAGACTGGTTAAAAATGCAAAGACTTATGTGTATATAATCAATTCTCGTAATAAGAATAATATTTTTTTACTTTTTTTAATGATTTGAGTACATTTGCCATTGAGCTGCGCCTGTAATAAATTCTGAGATTATTCCATACTAATACTTGTAGTTTCTAAAGAAAGAAGAAAATTTTCTTTATGAATTAGATTTTTTTTTGAAAAAATCAGAAATTCTCAAATACCAATGAGGATGAAATGGAAAGACACTGAGGTCCTCTACCAATAGACAATCGTTGATCCGTTGATCGCATTACACCCTGTATATTCCTGTAACACCTAATATTAAACCTATTGCGTAAAAATAAAATACAAAAAGATATTTCCTAGGCTATTTGTAAGATATAATTTTATTTATTTTTAAATTACGCATTTGATGACACTACTTTGCGTTTCTCCAAAGTAAGCGCAGCAAGCGTGATAAAATCTCACTCATTTTAACATTTTTATCTCTTCCACAGCAAGTGTGATAAAATTTGCCCCTCCGTTAAAAAATAGAAACTCCATAAGAAATATATTTTATAGTATTTTATTACAAGTGTCCAATAAGTCTACTATTAGAAGTTTCAAGATTATCCATTTATTACGAGGCACCCGTGTATCATAATCGATACCAACATGACACTAGCATCGTGGCTCAGTTGAGATATTATATATAACTACTACTACTAACAGTACCCGTGATGAATGTTGACTATTAGAAAAAAATATGATTTCTTTTCACAAAGTTGGCAAAATTGGATGACGAAAGCGAATCGTAACACTAGGCTCTCTATGCCTACTCTGCTTAATGGGGTGAGTGAAATTAAAAAAAACTAAACAGTATCATGAATACAGCCAGTAACAGTCGTAGTTTTGTAAACAAATAAGTATTTTAACATTTTACTCAGTAATCCTTTGTATATTGATTACACTGTGGTAAACGCATAAAGCAATTGCAAAATCCATTAGCTTTCGGGGCGTACGTAATATTTGTCATTAGGGCCTTTTGTTGCTCGAATTGTACCCTCGTAGGGGGTGTACCGTTGAAATTATTTATTATATAAATTTTTGTTTTCATTCAACATCTCTCTTGGGTTATTTTTTAATGTGACCTTTGGGGGTAGTATGAGTTATTTTACTGTATGGGCTAGCCTAATGTTTATGATCCTGTAAAACCTCAATTTGTCATTTTATTTTTTAATATATACATGAAATGACATGTAGCACCATTGCTCTTAGGTTATTTTTTGATGAAAATATGAAGAATATTTTTTTTTGTTTTTGTGTGTCATATTTTATTTTAATTTCACGTACATATAACCTGATGACAAATAGTTTACTTGTTTAATTGTTTTGTCACCTGCATACAGCATTGGATACCATCCGGAGCACTCTTTTCTTTGGGGAGGTTAATTACAATACATGCTGGGCATATCGGAATCTTTTATTTTTAACAATTTAAACCGTTCCTTAGTCCTTCTAAGAATAGACTTTAATAAGAGATTCGTTGTAGCCAAAGTTTGCTCGAAAGCCAAATTGTATTGAGACCTATTTAAGATTTTATTTTTTTACTGTTAGAATTTAGAAGAAAACCAGTTAGTGATAGGGGGTTTACATCTGAAAATGGTATAAGAGTCAGAGAGGCAAGTTGTCAATGATTTAGCAACTAACCTCTACAATTCGCCTGCCTTGATGCGAGTTTGCCGCGTGAAAGAAATAATCTAACAACATTAATATTTATAGTCTTTTGCCTAATAAAATATCAAATACCTTTTGGAATTTACCACAAAAGGGATAAATACGATAAAAATAATAAAAAACAGTCGTCCGATTTTTGGAATACGAAATAAATGGCAAATAGAGAGAATGAATTCAGTGTCAGTGACGCTAACAATCTTGTATGGAAAGAGTAGTGACTAATGAGACACTCAGCATCGATGTAAATAATTACAAAATTTTTTTTGTTTTATATTTACTAAGGGTCATATTGTTAACTACAACATTTTTATATAGATAGGGTTCATAAAACAAATTATTAAAATATATTCTAACCGTAAACATTGTGTAAGTTTCTGTTTTACATTTTTATTATGACCTTTACCTAGAGTGTAACAATTAAAACTGTTCATTTTTGATAACTCGAACTTCCGGGGTGTCGGGGCACTTATCGATTTGGCTCAACCGGTATCCGATCACTAAAAATGAATCGATAATGATCAAATTCACGTCATTTCTACCGCCGAAGGGTTATGACAAAGGTTTTACAATTCAATTAGCGCCAGGTGTCGACTGGACAACGCTTACGAACTGCGCAACATTTTATTATTCAAAAGAGTTTTATTAGACGAGATAAGGGCATTCATAGTTTTATTTTAATAATTTTGTTGCCCTTTCCAATTGTTTATTTGGAATATTTAATATTTATAAGGGTCCCACTAACGATTCGTTTATAGACGGCTAATGTGAATCGTGTCAACGTGTACAAATTATTATGTAGCTTATAATAATTGCACTATCCACGTAATTATAGATTACACGCAGGTCAATACACAAGTTTATTTTAAAATACCTGCAAGCGGTTCAGCAAAAATATTGAGAATGGCTTGAAAATAGTCCATATTAAAATAATAGGTACGCTATTATTATAATCAAAATTAGTTTAATTAAGAGACATATGAGGAGTGACTGTGCGGTAGTTTGTTTGTACGCGGTAATCTTGAGAACTGGTTTGTTTATTATTTAGTATGCAATACAAAAGTATTATTTTTTATCGCGTTCATAGAGTTAGGGAGTACTCTCTCTATATCTCGTTAGTTGTATTGTAAATAATCAAAAGTAATTGTATTCTATGTATACGCAAGTGTATTCGGCATGGATACATCCCCGGATGTCAAATTACATCAAATCTTTAACATTGACACAAAAACCAAAAGAAATATGTTCACGTGGCAGACAAAACACTATTTAGCACAGGTGAGGTCAATTACCATAACAAAGAATAGTATCTAGGGTTTTAGTAGCCGAATGGCAAGAAAAGGAATCATATATTCAACACGTCTGTTTATATGTATGACATATAGCGTTATAGCGACTTTATTCGGAAACTTTTTGAAATCCACAGTTAAACTGGGACTATTTTTTTTTCTATTAAATTGTGCGGGGTCAATAGAAGTCTTTTAAATTTACATTTATTTTTCAAAAAACTATTTTGTCTCAACGTCTACAGTTTGAAATAAAATAAAATCAAAAATCAGCTTCACGCTGTATCCCGCACATAGCAGGGTAGGCAGAGGGAACCGTATGTTAAAACGCTCCGTTCCCCACTTTCTGCCGAATTCTGGAGGCATTGCGTATTGAGTGGCAGAA